>VUQG01019074.1:37476-62095 GCA_015106755.1 Etia nguti
TGAATGCCATTACAGAGTCCATCTGAGGCCATTTTTTGTAGTAATTTTCCACATGGTAGTAATAATGCACACTCATCAGTCTGTCTGCCAAAAGTCGGCTGCACATAAACTCCAAGAAACGGCTTCAGGAAGCTGCGTTTCCTGCTCTGATTGGATGTGATGATGCCCTGTATGTGCACGACATCCATGTCCGTAAACACAAAGTCTTCGCCTCCTTCACTGACCACTTACAGGAAACAGCATGAATATATTTTTAGCTATAAAGTTGTAACATCGACCTTTTCCAGTCTCGTGTGTGGTTATTACTGAGTCTTGATCTGCGTTCACTGCTGTGCTTGTGCTCTTATTTTGGAGGGCGTATTTTTTAAGGTGATTCCAGTTTAGTTTTTATTATCACGCGGATCATTTTGCATTGGTTCTTGTTGTGTTTGAGCTCCTTTTTAGTCTTTATTCTTGGTTTTTAATCAGCTTCAGGTCCCAGTTCACTGCATTCCATTTTTTGCTCGTCTTCCCTTCTCTCTGCTTTCATCTTCTGTAATGTGCTTTTGAGCTTTACTTTGGAAGTTTTCTTCAGTGTCTCGTTTTGGGTTTTACTTCCTGTCTTCCTCTTGGTCGGCTTGTCTGATGTTTAGTTGTTTTACTCTCTTGACTTTTTTGTATTCCTGCTGCCCGTGTGTTGTTGATTTGTGCAGCTTTGGGGTTTGTTCACCTTTAGTTTGATTTTCTGCTCTTTAACCACCAGCTTTAAAATAAATAAAACACCACTTTTTTTTTGCTTGGCACTGAATTTCAACATACGCTCCTGCAGTCTCTTTTTTCATGTGCCTGTGTTCTCACAGATCTGTGGAAAACAGCCTTTTCTTACTAGGAACCTTAAACATGAAATACTTTACAGAAAAAGTTAAACATGCTTACCTCTATTTCTGAATTCAGAAGCATCATAAGGGCCGTGGTGAAGGAGACATGCATGTGTTTATTGTTGTGGGAGTTTGTATATTGTGCATCTTGACTTTTATGTCATATTTGTTGCATGTACGTCTGTATTGAGTTGTTTTGGTTGCTACCTCTGCCGGGTCTCCCTTGTAAAAAATATTTGATCTCAATAAGACTTTCTGGTAAAGAGAAAACACATGTTAATCCTCACCAGTTCCTGATAATATCTTGTTTAAATATGTTCACCAGCTGAGAGTCAGCTGTTTGGTGCAGGGTTGGTGGTGTGTTGTGGTTTTTTTGGAGCTGCTTTGGCACAAAATGAGCCTGAAAACTAAGACAAGGTGCTGAAAGATGCTAAAAATGTCCACTGAGCTGAGAGCTGGGACTTCATCATATCCATCACTGTTTTTTATAGTTTAGTATAGTAAACGAAAAATAGTTTTGTTTTCAGTATTTTTATCTTGGTTTATTAATTTCAGTTCAGAACTCTATAAACAACATCTGTATTGTAAACCTATGGATCATTCGTCTGTTTCAAAGAAATATCTCTTTAGACCCGATCACTGAGATTCTCTTCCCTTTAAAAATCTGGCAGCCAGATGTAGTGCACCACTGCCGCTTGGACCATCACGGGAACAAGAGCAGGTCTATTCAGTTTGATGGCTGCACGTCTTCTTCAGACTCCTGAGTACAGAGACGAGGAGTATTTTTAGAAGATGAGGCTCTGAGGATGGAGGCAGAGGCAAAAAAGAAGGGGATGAAAGACAGCAAAGACTGGGACCTGACGATGACGGGCTCAGAAAGTAATGAACCTGCAGCTTTGATGAACTTTGTTCCCATGGAGATGGCATTTCTTCTCCCTGAAGTCAATCAGAAGGACCTGGTATCATGCTTCCTGGTTTTGGTCTTTGACTCTTTTTATGGATTCTGAAAACGTATCGTGTCATAGAATGAGTTTTAGTTCTTGTGGAATGGAGTCTTTTGTTTGTGTTTAGTAATCTACAGCTTTTGTTTTGGCTCATATTGTGTATTGGTATGAGTAATGGAAATAGCGCTCTCCTCCCTGTTTCTGTGTTTATGCTTTTCATCAGTTTGTGCTTCATGGTCTCGTCCTTATCAGTGAGTGTTTTTGTTTGTGTTTGGGTTGGTCTCCTTTGGTTACTTCCTGTTTTATTCTGACAGCTTGTTTTCGTTAGACTTCCTGTTTGGCTGATTGGCTTCATTGTTTTCACCTGTTTGTTGTTCCAGTAAACCCTGAGTCTGTGCGTAGTCCACTCCTTTTTGTTGTTGGCATTTCTAGTGTTCTAGTGTGTGGTCCTTACATGCAGTCTTGTGTTATTCCTGTGTCATGGTATTAGACACTGTTTCTTCTCTCATTTGGATTTTGTTATTTTGAGCTTGCTTTGCAAAATAAAAGCTTGTTTTCTTTTTCTGAATGCTGCACCCTGGGTCCTCAAATCTCTGCAGTCCACAGACCTCAGCTGTGTCAACAGGGAGTCCTTTAAGGTGTCCTTTAAGGGTAGCAGTGTCATAAATTTCATCATCAGACAGTTGGTGTCCGAGTACCTGCCTGTTTTTGATGACCAGAATTATTATTACAATACACCAATTACGTATGTGCTAAGGCACAGACTTCAAGGGGATGTCAAAGAAGTATAACAGGAATGACTACTCAGCCAGGTCTCCAGCTGCCAACAATCTAGACTTTAAACTGAACAGTCATATGTCCATATTGTCAGTTAAACATTAAAGGTCCTCTACTCATCTGCTCCAGTCTGCATGCTAAATATCCTTGGGCAAGATACTAACCCCAGGTTGCTCATCTACTGGAGTATGAGCTGTGTGTCATCAGCATAGCTGTGCAATAAAATGTTGTGTTTCTATATAATGTATGTATAATGTGATCCAGTGGTAGTACATATAATGAAAAGATTATAGGTCTCAGTATAGACCCTTGGGGGACTCCACAATTTGGTGCCAAATACAGAGAGCTATAGTCACAAAACAATTTGAATTTGTCAGATATTATCTAAACCACTGCAGATCTGTCCCAGATATCCCAATCCAGAATTTGATGGTCTGTTGTATCAAATGTTGCACTGATGTCAGGTAGTACAGATAGACAGATAAAAAATAAAAACATGTGCTTGAAAAAAATCATCCTTGTGTTACTATTTTGTCATCAGCCAGTCCAGTGAACACAATGGTCTGAACCCAGAGGAACCCAAAATCCCAAATTCGTGGTCTGGGATGTCTCAAAGAGACAGAAAGTGGTGGATATTCAGATTTCCTGGGATTCTTTGCTGCTCAAAAAAAAGCCCTCTCAACACGTCCTGAAGGCGGGTAAGCTCGACCTGAGCTCGTCAGCTGCATTGCAGAAGTCAGACAGGACACACGGCACATGCCATTTTTGGAGAAAAGCCAGGTTTGTTTTTTTGATCAGCCTGCACAGCTGTGACCAAACATGCACAGATGCATGAATTACTTTACACAGGACCCCATTAGGAATACATGCACCTTCAGATGCAAGCAGTTACGCTGAGGGGAGGAGAGAGGAGGTTTGGTGCAAAAAGTGGTTCACGTGATGTTTTCACATTTCTGTGTTTCCATAATTGTGTGCTGGAAGGACACTCAAAGACATGTTGTTTAACACCGAGTATTAAAAAGAAAAATGTCAAACAGGTCTGCATGCCAAATTCTTATGTTACTTTTAATTCTTCCTCAAATTTGAGAAATATTTTATTCCTCTCATTGCCTCTATGACAAATATCTGAGATACATGAAGTATCTACAAGTACGAGACCAATAATGGTCCCAGTACAGAACCTAGAGGCACACCTTCAGTCAGAAGAGAACTTTTACAGTCAACAGTGGTTTAAACTGTCATAATGAAGCAGGTTGAGGAAATTCTGTCTATAAAAACAATAAAGCTTTCCAGTGAGATGCTGTCTTCTCCACAGCACTCATTTGCCCTGTCACTGTCCTTGAGCCACACCAGCAACCTCTACTTGTCCACTTACTGTGGGTGCGTCACTGTGTTTTCTCTCATTCCCACATCACCGTCATCTTTCAGAGTGCTCATGGAAAGAAGGCTTCACAGCAGATTTTCTAACAAGATCCACATTGTCTTTAATAAGCTGAAGCTTTTCTCAGCGTAAGCCCAGCCCAGAGGCTGAAAAACCGACATCCTGTGAAGGATTTCGGGGAGGAGTCAATTAGACCCGACAGAAACGGACAAATCCCAAATGTAAAGTGAGGAATAAGAAGAATGAATTTCTCTACATTAGCAGTGAAAGTTTACAAAATGTAATTTTATGCTTTTCAGTTAAAGTTTAAAGCATTCACTGTATTTTTCTGTGCACAGCTGGAACGAAGCCTTTTGAAAGGATGGTAACACCGCCAGATGCATCCTGTATACATTACAATAAAAATTTCAACAGAACAAGAAACAGACATGATATGAGACTTTTAAAATCACAGCAGAGAGAGAATACAGCAGTGTATGCATTATGTATGACCCAAACAGAGAGAAACAAAACTGCCGTGGTGTTTCACCCACATATTGGACAGTCATCGTCACCAACTTCACATCAGCAAGAATAATAAACATCTCAGGACACAGAATCAGCTGCAACAGAGCAGCTCTTTATGAACCCTGGACCTCCTTATGAAACTCATTAGTTTCTTTACACAAAAGAAATGAAAACGCCCATGTGGAAAGATTTGAGTCAGTTTAGACCGTTTGAAGTGGGATTATCTCAGGTATTTTTTAATCCTGTATTTCCAGAAAGTCAATTTTATTTATATTTGTACAAATTCAAAATGCCATGATCTCAGGGTGCTTTAGGTCAACTGTAAGGTAAAGATTCTTTATAACTAGAACCCCAAAAATCAGATGATCTGCTATGGGCAGCGATGGTAGGAAGGAAGAACTCCCTTTTAACAGGAAGAGACCAAAGGTTTGGAGGAACAGACATGCACTAATGTCCTGCAGGAGGACTCAGTTAATAAAAAAAATGTAGTGTGTCCTCAATTTAGGAAACATTGTTTGCTGCCAGGTTCCTCTGCTGTGGAAGGACCTGCCTGAAGAACTAAACACAATCATCTTTTAACTCAGTACTAAAGATCTGGTGAAACAGTACACTTTAAAAAAAAGTATTTATACCTAAAATGCTAACTTGAAGTATCTGATTACATTTAAATTTTCCTCTTTTTTTTTTAGAGAAGTACATTGTAAAATATTAATTTCAATTGAATCCAGTTGAATGACATTTACTTATACATTATATAAATCAGATTGTGTCAAGCATACACAAAATATGGTTATTAATGAAATTTGATATTTAAATGAGACTTTGAGTTTCAAGTGGACTACTTTAATAAATAAAGGTTGAATGAAAAAAATAAAAAAATTTTGGCTAAAGTGAACCATATTGTTCCCTCTTTTTTTATTTTATCTGCCGTAGAGATACTTTAGCCACCTGATAATTGACACAACTTCACAGTGGAACTTGGAAAAGTTCAGACTTTCAGGTTTCCGCACATTACATGTTGATTTTGGAATGTGTGGGAACGATCTAGATTATGTAAGTCAGTTTTAAGCAGATCATTGTTTATGCTATAAAATATGAGAAAGGATTTTATATGATGGATTTACTCATTTTCTTTTACTTTGTTTTGACTTTGCTGCTTCTCAAAAGTTTGGCTGGCAAACTAGCTGAATCAAAACAGAAAGAAAAAGAAGAAATGTACGCCCAGTATGAGTCAGCCCTCAGATTCAGCGTCATACCTCAAAAAAAAAACACATTTAAAAGATAATCTTGCTTTGAGAGGAACGGCCCATGTGGAGCTGAGAGGGAGTTTTGACTAAAGCGTTCAGTCAGGGCGAGGCGCTGATAAGGTCGCCAGATAAGGTCACAACGACTCAGAGCGTTGTTCACCCTCCGCTGTGATGAATCCGTAAACATTATCACATGTTTTGTGTGGAAACTTCCTTCTGTGCATTGACTAAATGACTTCATTGAAAAGCCACGAGAATATGCAAACTGAAAGGCTCATTTCCCTAAACTGATTTCTAAATACGGTTTTATTCTCACTCAATAACACAAAACAAAGAAATGTAGACGTAAACACGTAAAGGAAACTAATTCTTGATTCATCCACGATCCAAAAATGACCTTTAGCCCGCATGCTGACCTAACTAACCAAAACCTTACTTCCTCCTTGGTCCAAAGCAGGCACTGCAAATAGACTGTGTCTGTCTTTTTTTAGGGAAACTATGGAACCACACCTCAGTGCAGAAAAGGAGACGTCGTAAGACATTTCGCCGCACTATTTCTGACTCTCATTTTAGTGTGAAAAAAAGAAGAAAAGGTGGGAAAAAAACAACCCAAAAAAAGGAAGTTCATGTCCAAAGAGCCTCCCCTGTAGGTGATGATTACGTCTGTCCATCTTGGCTCTAAGTTGCGCATGCTGGCTAAAAAAGCTCCACCTGTGAGGAAAAGCAGCCACACTCGGAGTGCCATTTATCGTAAATGTGTGGTGCATGCATGCATTAGGGCTTCACCTGGGGGGAAAAGTGTCAAAAATTGATGAATAAGTCACGGAGCTCTTACTTTCTTGTGCATTTAGTTCACACCTTGAACTTAAATACTCCACCGCCATTATTCTCAAGTATTAGGAGACGCGAGAAGAAAAGAAAAACGGACACAGCAGCAGGTTGGTGCCGAACCGCGGCTCTACCCCCCGTGCTCAGGCATTCATCTATCGGAAGTGCAGCTAAAATGGTTCCTCCATTCATCCCCCGCGCCCAAAAGGCCTTTGTCCTCCATCTTTTTTCACACTTTCACTGCCTGAGCAGAAAGTATTCCATCAAAGTGCTTTACATAAGAAATAAAGAGGTTTTAAGGTGGGAGAAGAGGAAAGAAAGGCGCATGTGTGGGCTAAAGATGGATTGTGACATAGTTTCAGATTTAATTTATTAAAAGGTGAAAAAAACAAAAACTGCGAGACCTGACCTGAAAGGAGAGTGCAGTCTTTAACTTCTGTGGAGCTTTTGAAAAAGACTTTACCGATTGCGTTCTGCACTCTCTTGAGCCACACTGCATTCCATTATATTTAGAGGGTGGAGTCAAGCAGAAAACTGAAGCTGAAAGCTTCACTTCCTCTAATGTCCACCTGAGGCGCATGTTTATAGCCTGCTACAAAGAAAGCAGGTTTTTCCTCTATATTTGCTACTTTACAACCTTTCTGACTGAATTGTAGTAAGGCTTAAAATCTGCATTATTATGGGCGTGGCCTCTTTGACTGACAGCTGGATGGCGAAACAGGTAGCTGTAGCTGCTAACTCTCTGCTAGGCTAGCTAACTGGACTGCCTGAACTCTGATCTGTGGGCTGAATTTTCACTGTTCAAGCATTTCTAATGTAATTATCTGACCAATAATACATTTTGATAGTTTTCATGAGTGAAATTTGAGCATTTTATTTGGATGTTACTCTGTGTGATGCTCCCATACAGTTTGTTAACTTAGCTAGCATTAGCTTGTCCGAATATGGTCACTTCGGGTTTGGTGTAGCCTTAAAGCTGAAATTGAACCCTGGAAAATCACTGTTGACACAGCTCATGTTTTTATAGTAAGTCCTAAAAAGTTTAAAACATTTAATATTGTAATTAAAAAGCTAGCATGGTGCTGCTCTCCTGGATATTTTAAAGGCAGGACACTCCTAAAAACCGCCTAAAGCATGCTAATCCAGTGAAATCTGCACTTTCTAACCCTCAAACGACCAAACCGTTTCAGCAGTACTGTTATATTTAACCACATTACATTTTATAAAAGAATTCTTTTTTTCGTGGCTCTGTGTGTGTTTCTCCTCCCTGCACTGTCTTTTATCTATGGCAGATATTATAAAACATTTTAATATCAGTAATTATGTTTTTTTTTAATCCTTTTTATTCAAAAAGAAGCAAAATGTAGACGAACTGGTGACTCCGTAACTCTTTGATTAACAATAACTTCCAATAAATTTCTTCACAGTCAGGCTGTTTTTTCATCATTTGTTACTTCTGTGCTTTAGTTTCACAACCAAACCTAAACAAACATCTGGTTTACAGATGTGGAAGATTTCAGATATTTTCTGCAGAAACAGAAAATATTTAGATTAATGAAATATCTGAGAATTCTAAGTGCTCACTGAGAGGCCTCATTATGGATTAACTGGCATCAAAGTACAATAAAACCAAAGTTTGTGGTGAAAAACACAACTTTCCATTATCCTCACCACATCAAAGGACCTGTGTCTGTAAAAAAGTATGAAGATTTTTAGGAGATGTAGATTTAAATAAATGGCAGGAAACATTTTTATGATTAAAATATCACTGTGGCACATAAAAACATACAGAGCACTCACTGACTGGATGTTTAAGGATTGTTGGGTTAATGAGTGAACATCAGAGTTCACTTCCTGTTCGCGATCCAATCACTGCCTGTCCCAGGTTCTCTTTTTCATTCTTAAGAAAAACTGAGGTTTGAACCACAGCCCCAGCTCAGAGGTTGAGGTATGAATTGAACGGAGGCTTAACGAATTGTTCCAGCTCGGCTAATTTAAGTTCTCAAGTTTCTTACTTTGCATTCGAGCATTCTGCCATAAATATTACCAAGTAATTGTTCTCTAACTCCAGATGATGAGCAGCTCTTTTACACAACATTAGACGACCAAAGTAAGTGTGATACTGTAGGAGGATAAAATTACCAGCCAAATGGATTCTCAGCAGTTCCTCTTATCATCAACTCATCTATAAAACAATGGATGTGTTATTCTGCACCAGCATTCCTCTGTGCTGTGTAAACCCATGATAGGAAACTGTGTACTAGAATTACAACTCATCATCATCCTGCAAAGCTGAGCAAAATCACAAATGAAATGTTAATAAAGTTGATAGTTATCACTTCAGGGTGACTTAAGAAAGAAGTCCTCTTATTGTGTGCCAGATCTAAGCACAGAGTGGAGGCGGTGAAAGAGGAATCAAACCAGAGAAGAAATAACAAGAACTGTTTCCAAAGAGCAGCTGCCAAACTGAGACGAGGGGAAGAAATCCAGCAGTGAGAGAATTGCTCCAATGTAGCCGTTTTCTTATCTTGTAATCTATCTGAGCTTTTAACGTGTTTTCTGTTATATCCCCGTCTCTCTGCACCTCACAGGCCGGCTGTCAGTCAGCGGCCGGCGCAGACAGTACGTGTCAGCAGAGCGTCGAGAGCCAGGATCCTGGATCCCCTCGTAACAGATGTGGCGAGCAGATAAAGCATGAGCACCCCCTCGTTCAAACACGCTGACCGCTCGGCTTCTTCCTCCCTGCCTCGCAATTTATTCATGGGAAACAGAACCAGGAGTGTGGTAGTGTGTTTAGATTTGTGCAAGTTCCAGGTTTTACTTCATTAGTCCCAGTGGGATTTCACAGTAAATATTATGGTCTGTTTGAGCAGTGCAAGTTCTACACAACGAGGCATCGTGTAATTAATGAATTTCCCCGAGTTTGAATTCTCAGGGGAAAGCGAAATTTGCTGAAAACACTCGTAGCCCAGAATTAAAAATGAGGAGTCAGGATTTTCCAAAGTGTTACCTGCAGATTTAGAAAAAGGAGGAAAGGAGGAGTTTACACTATTCAGAAGAACTAGAAATAGCATCATTGGGTGAAGTAAAAGCAACTTCTAGTTAAAGTGGACAATTCACGATTCTTGTGTTTTTCTGTCATTTATGAAGGAAAACATGATGTTAACATGTTAAAATGTTAACATTAAACGTGATATGTGGTTTGATTTTACTTCTGCATACACCCAGAAACAGCCTTTAATATTTACTAAAGTTGTTGTAAACCTGACAGTTTAAAAAAGAGCGTCTGTCTCCCAAACCCAAACTTGGAGCTGGTCCTAGAGTAGATAGACCTAATATCTGAAGGCCCTGCCCCCACTTCTACTTTTAGAAACTCCACGAACCACAAGTAAGCCTGCAGACTGAGAGTGAAGCGCTCTGCTGGGATAATGTTCTACTATAATGACTTTAAGATATGATGGGGCCTGATTATTCAGGAAATTGTACCAATCATGTATTGACTGTGTGGTAGGCAGGAGGTGGACCTGAATGAGGGACTCGGGGGACAGAAGATGATCTCAAGATGCAGCTTTAATGCTGACTCACTCAAAAAATATAAAAATCTGAAACAGTAACTGACAATACCAATAACAAAATCTCCTTTACAGCAAGAAACAAGAACCTCCAAACTGGTGACCTATATGCTAACAAGTTTTAAAGTCTGTGAACGTTGAATTACGCAGTCGACAAAGATAGAAAAACCAAAGGAAAGTGTCTTTGGGACGTGTCCAAATCTCCGAACTCTACTGAATGGATGAACCCCATTCTTCCCAAAGATATTCCCCTCATGATGGCGAGCACATCTGTCCTAAATCTCCTACAGCATGGTCAGTCAAAATTGACCAATCAGTAGAAAGTTTTTCCATTTGAGGGGGATTCGAGGGATTAATGGGAGCTCTCTTATGTTGGGAAATATGTATTTTTAAAGTGAACAATCAATCTCAATCAACACTCTCCAGTACTTCAACACAACCCTGAAAGTTTTACTTTCTGTTGTTCTTTTAGCAGGAACAAAAGATTACAAAATAATTAAAAGTTCCTCAAAAAGGTTTCTATTCTGAGTAGGAGGAGAAGTCTTTGCAGCTGTAAATCCTCCACAGATTCACCTAAAGACTCTAAAAATATATATAACCATTAGCACTGGATGTGGTTGCTCTGTTAGACTTACTTTTGTGAAAAATCACAATGCCTGGAATCATTACAAGATAACGAACACCCAATAGAATTGTGCCTGATATAAATAAATTATCTCCTGATTGAAGTTGTGTTACTTAAAAGGGGGTCAAAGGTGATCAAGAAGCTCTCTGTACCAAGCAGGTGCCTGGAGACTAACATGTTAATTATTTCATGTGTGGTTTTATGTCAAGGCCAAACTGTCCCTGACATAAATATTTACAGAAAAGAGAAGGAACTTGGCTTAATCCTCACTCCCTTGCTCCATCCATACATCCAACCCATCGTGTCCCCCACCCCATTCAACATTCCCCCTGGCAGCTTAGGGCCAAAAGGTCACCGGGCATTTTGTAGAGGACTGAGTTGAGCATGGAAAGGAGGGCTGCTGTCCCACGACGTCAGGCAGGAACAATGCAAACTGATTGTTGCTCAGCAAAAATCATGCAAACACTTTTTCTTTGTTTAGGGAGAGAGTAAATTGCCTGAAATAATCAGGCAATTTGTTCACGAGTTCAAATTAATCAGCAATCCTGCAATAGCAGATTTGGACATTGGGGAGGATGCATGACGCCATCTATTCGGTTCATTTCTAAAGACAGTCAAACACTGATTACTCCTACTCAGCCAAACAAGAAGACTAAACATGACACAAGGAGAAACTCATGTCTTAATTTGACATCAGGCAACACCCAGTCATTTAGGCCAGAATGAACATGCAGCAAGGAAACAGTGCAGATCAGATCTTTAATTACTCTACCCATGTCCTGGAAACTGTCACTGTGGTTCCGCAAGGTCACATTTGTGCAGTTACTATGATGGTCAGCACTTAACAGTCAGAGAGAAGCTGTTGTTGATAAATGGCTCCACATCAAATAATTAAATTCAGTAGAATTATACAGAAATAAATCAAATTGCCAGGTGCATGATTAAAGAGAATTGTTTGGTTTCACATGGTAATATTATGAAGTACTTGATTTTCAATGCAAAGTTTAATGCAAAGAGATGACTTTTGTTGTTAAGTGGTGGTTCTTAAATAAAAACTTGCATGATTTTATGAATGTGTCTCATAATTTGGTGTCTCCTGCTAAAGATTCACCATGCACTGTTTCAGACTCCAGACTTATAATCAAAAAGTGCAAAAGGTTAGCAAGAGGCATCCATAAACTGTATGAATGCAATGGACAGACACAGATAGCTGGTGAATACAGTATCATCCAAATAAAATCCTAGAATTTCACACAATGAAACTATGAAACATACTTCCCTGAGGGAATATTATTAGACAACACTGCATACATTTTCGCTGCTATGCAGATGATACCCCGCTTTATCGACCCACGAAGCCAGATGTTTCAAATCAACTACTTTAACTGTAGGAATGTTTTGAAGACATGACGACCTGGATGGCCTCCTGTTTCCTCCTAAATTCAAATAACACTGATGTTATTTTCCTGCACCCTAAAAATCTTAGAAAAATGGTAACTAACCAGATACTGACTCTGGATGGCATTACCTCGGCTTCCAGAAACACTGTGTGGAATCTTGGACTCGTTTTTTACCAGGATGTCTTTCAATGTGCATATTAAACGAATATGTAAAAACTATTCAAACTCACAGAAAAGCCCTCCATTGCTACGGCAAGAGTACTCACAGGGACTAGAAATACAGACCATAATTCTCCCATTTTGGCCTCTCTTCATTGGCTCCCTGTTAAAACCAGAATCAAATGTAAAATCCTTTTCCTCTCATACAAGGTGTTGAATAAGCAGTCCACATCATATCTTATTTTAATATAAAACGCTTGACTATGGTTGAGATTTGATGCGAAAGATATAAAACTGAACTGAATTTACTGGTCGTGTAATTGCGTTAAAAATTCTCCAAAAGGCTCCAACAGCACAAACACTTTGGAGATCAGTGACTTCAGTTATCTGATGTGAATCCTAGCAGATAGCTAGCTAGCTAGCTACAGCCGCCTGTGTCACCATCCATCTGTCAGTGAAATAGGCCACACCCCTAATAATGCCAACTTTAAGCTTTAATAGAATTGAAACAGGTAAGTTAGAAACACTTTGTATATATACAAAGTAATTATGAAGGAGGAAATTACCCACAATGACCAAGGTTTTTTTTTTTTTAGCTGTAATAAGTTTATTTCTACTGTAAAGTAGACATTTTAACATAGCAGTATTTGGGGACTGACTTACTGTTGAAGCCTCCAGTGGACATTAGAGGAACAGCAGGATTTGGGACTTCATTCCCACTCTCCAGGTTGCTGCTCGGTCCATCACTGGTGTGTTTAACTTTACAGTACAGCATGATACAGTGCTGATTTTATCAGTGCCAGTTCACGATCCCGCTGAATTGTTCTTTGTCTCTGCAGCAGAGTGACTCAGCTACACGCAAAGATTTATCAAAATGCAGTGACATCCATAAAATGTTTGTTATGTCTTTCTACTGAACAGGAGACAACCGCTGTGTAATCACTGTGTTCACATTCATCTGTTTATACTGAGTGGCGATTGTTGTACCACTAGGTTTCAATTCCCAGTCTTATGTCAGCTCTTGAAAGAAGATGATTACTTGGAGCCTCTTTTTAACTACCTTGATGAACAGAATGGCAGCATTTTTTTTTTGAGTCTGTGTCTGTATATTATAATGGGAAAACCTGGTGCTTGAGAAACTTTCTGTAGCAGGAATGACCACAAAGGAGGTTTAAAGATTATTTTCTGTCTGTGAGCAAATTCTGTAAAAGTGGAAGCACCACAACTCTGCAGGCTGCACTCACAAAACTTCACAGGTGTGTAAAGACCAAAGAAAAAAATGTTTGAAGATGGCTAAATACTCAAAAACCTAATGTTTAACCTCCAGTGAAGAACAGGTGGACACATTAAAGCTGGTATGGTCATTCTATTCAGAAGGCCTAATCTCATAGAGTTTCATATATCATGATAATGAAACATAGTTTTCTTCCACACTAATAACGAGCAGCTGGGCTGTCCTTGAGGCACCTCAAAGAGCCAAAACAAACATGAACAAACAGAAGATGGGCTCAACAAAGCTCCACTATGCTCGTTTCACAATAATGAAACCTCACCAACTGGGTTAAAAATCCATTGCGCATAGATCAAAAGACCACAAAGATACTGGCAGTCAGGTGCAGAAGCATAAAAAGCAACCGGTGCAATTTGTGGTGGGTGAATAGGTCAGACATGGCACTTTCAACCAAGCATGGTCAGCAAACAGGAGAGATCAACGAACTCACCACACACAAGGACAGCTGACTCTGAGCCCACCATATGCTCAACACATTTACATTTGTGTTGCGGTTTTCATATAAGGTCATAGCTGGATGAGCTGATGAATAAACTCTTTAGTTTCAAAGTGTTTTATTCACAAGAGTCAGTTGTTTATGTCTTTTCAATCTGCATTTCTTTTGCTTTCTTGGTGAAGAAAAAGTTGATTCTGAACTGGAAAACTGGAAAAAAGCTTCAGGTTGGGGGATGATTTGCAGCCTCAAGTATCTCGGGGTAGAGCGGGAGATTGACAGAAGGACTAGTGCAGCATCTACAATGATTTTTAGTGTGGTGTAGGAAGAGGTGAAGCTGTAGATTTACCTGTCAGTCAGCATTTCTACTCTCAGCTATGATCATAAACTGTGGGCTGTGAAGCTGAAGATAAAATTGGCAGATACAAGAGCTTCCTCCTCTGTCTGCCTTAGAGACAGGATGAAGAGCTTGGTCATCTGGGAGGAACCCCTTCACACCGAAACGAGCCCGATGATGTGGTTCAAGTATCTGATCAGGATTGATCAGAACTGGAAGGAGACCGCAGAAGACACCCAGGATATGTTGGAGATCATGCCTCTCAGCTGGCTTTAAATGTTATTATTAGGTCCCCAAAAAAGAGCTGGAGAGAGGAAGATCTGGGCATCACTGAAATTGATCCTGGAGAAACAGCACCATCACGCTGGTGTATGATCGTGCACCTTGAACAATACAAAATGAATATACTCTAATCTATATCCTTTGATAGTTCTTGATTTACCTTGTTCGTTGTTCCTTTGAGCAGTTAAAATAACAACAGAGCTTCATTTTATTTTCTAATCTTAAAAGAAATCACAACAGTGGTCAAGCTCTACGACTTCAGGGAATAAAGTTATCTGCCATTTCTGGTTTTTGGTCAAACCGGAGTCATATATGTGGTTCATAAAAAGCGTTTACTGTATATACTGCACTGCAGCTAAAATGTATAAAAATGTAATTTCTGCAGAGATAAACGAGTTTCTGCACCTTTATCCTGTGCAGAACTGTGTTCGACCTGTTTCCAGATGCCACATTAGTGTGTCATCAATATTCAAGATACGATGCCCCTTATCTGATTGCTCCAGTGAAGCAGTTCATTTCTTAAGCCTGTTACTGAGAGCTTAAAGATGCATAGGGCGATACCAGCAATCATAAACTAAGCGCTCCCCATGTAACATCACTTCAAGTGCTGATTACTCTCATTACAGGGGAGTAATTAGCACCTTAAGAGGAAAAGGTAGGTTCAGAGATGTGATCCCCTGGTGATTTTAAAGAGTTAGTTTAATCTCACCAGGGCTGGAATAAATTACGAGTTCTCGCAGGGGAATAAGTCCTTATCAGAGCTGACACACACGTAAGAGCACATTCTGAATATAAATACATCCACAACAATATAAGGATTAATTGCACACTTCGTCAGAGCAACTATATCTCATCCACAATGGCTATAAAACCTTCTCTGTGGAGTTTAGAAAGAAAAAAGCAGGTAATGTGTCTTCTTTCCGAAACCAGTTTAGAGACGTTCCATCAAACTCATGTAGCCATAGATTATTTGATCACATTCAGGACTTTACACCTGCCCATTTCTCCCACAATCCAATAGGCTGATTGCAACAACAGATTTGTCTTATAACATATTTTAGCTGTTGCTGTTGGAATATCAGCTGTATCCAGCTTGGTGGATCCATGGTTCTGACCTGTTATTTACATTATCTGAGGACTGATGAGTTTTACTCACTGAAACTGGAGCTCATCTTCTTGGATGGTCTTTTAGTACAATTAACCACACAGCAGCCATATTATTGCATTAAAAATTCTTCAGAAGGCTCCGACAGCACAAACACAGCCCAGAGGTCCAAATCAGGAACATCGTTAGCTGAGGTGAAGCTAAGCAGAATTTAAATAGGTGAGTTATGAGTTGTTATAAAGAGGGAAAGTAGCCATAGAGAGTTTTAGTATCAGGCTGTAAAGATGTTTATTTCTGCTGTAACACTGGACATTTTAACATGGGAGTTTGGTCAAAATATTTCTGCTTCTCAGCACACACAGAGTTATTGTTGCTTGGTCAAATACTACTGAACATCACAGGAGGGATAATCTCAAGTAAACTGATGGAAAATAGGTCCAAAGTACAGCTGATATCCTTTAATTTGGGTTCATTAACATATCCAAGTTCAATATATAAAAAATCCACATCTCCAAGAAAAAAAGACTCCTTGCTATTACTAGAGAATCTTAATGAAACACAGTCCCAGCGTTATCATGTAGCGTGAGGCATCTCAGACCCTTCTTTACGAGTTCTTTAGGTTTAAATAAAACAGACAAGTGATGCCACGTCATTGGTGAGTTTCTTGTAGCTCCTCTTTTAGCCTCGTCATCAGTGATTCTTTGGCCCAGACAGTTCTGCACTGGTGCCACTTTTTTGGCACCAGTCTAGGACCAGTTCTAGATTGGGCACCATAGAGGTACTCAGAATTCTGGATGGAGCTGGGTGGAGCTCAGGGTGATTTAACCACCTGATCCGGATGCCTCCTGATCAGCTTCATTTAAAGTGGTTGAGAGGAGACCATGAGAATTACAAAACTTATGTAGCCTGAGGATCCCCTCAGAAGGAGTAAGAAATCACTGCTGGGTAAAGAAATATCTCGAATACGATTTCAGCTGCTGATACACAGAGGAAGAAGTTGTGGCTCCTACATTTATGTCTGAGCTAGCTGTGCGCAGAGATAAGACACTGTTTCTATAAAATAACATAACCACAGTTTTCAAAGGTCAAGGCGTTGCATGTGATGGCAGAAATGTCACTTGTTACTCGATCTAGCCTTTTATTTTCCCAAGGATCAGGTCATGACAGAAAAACACACTGACCATGGGACACAATATACAACAGTGCTACTGTTTATCAAGGCAGGTAGAACAAATATTCAATGCAGACGCAAAAGTAAACATAAACAGCGAGGCAGAGAGCGAATGTCAGGTTTGTGTACTCTGAGCGGAGAGGAATGCGAGCCAGAGAAGTTTGTTAAATGAGTCGAGTTTCACTTTCAATAAACACAGCGAAGAAAAGGGTGCACATGTACATGAACACACAGGCATACGGCAGGGAATATAATTATTTGATCCTCTGCTAAATTTGTAAGTTTGATCACTTTGCTCAGAAATGAACAGTCTTTTAGTTTAATTTTAATGGAGAGAAACAAAATATCAAGCAGAAATCCATAAAAAACACATTACATCAAGGTTATAAGTTGGTCATGTCATTGAGTGAAATGAATATTTGATCCCCTAAAACTCAGCCAGAATCCTGGCTCCCACAGATTATAATCAATCAGTCAATTACAGATACTCCTTATCTCAAATCCTTACATGTAAAAAAACAACCTGTCCACAGAATCAATTTCCTCCATTCCAACCTCTCCACCACCACGGGCGAACACAAAGAGCTGTCAAAGGACATCAGGGACAAAACTGTAGATCTGCGCAAATCTGGAATGGGCAACAAGACCATCGGCAGAAAGCCTTGTGAGAAGATGGAAACTGTTAGAGCGATTATTTGGAAACTGAAGAAATAATTGTCCATCAGTCGCTCTCAGTCTAGAGCTCCATATAAGGTTTTGTCTCATGGAGCAAGGATGTACACGAGAAAGGGTGTTGTATCAGCCAAAACTGCACTGGAGGACCTTTATAATGGTCTGAAGGCAGTTTAGGCCAGATGGTCCCCCTGCTCAAGAAGCCTGATATACAGGCCCATCCTAAGTTTGATGGGGAACATCAATATGATTCAGAAATGAAACAAAAAATCAAGCTCTCTGGCATGAGCTCGACTCAATGGGGTAAAGGAGAAGAGAAATTAAGAGTATGACCCAAAGACCACATCCCTATGATCAAGCATGGAGGTGGAAACATTTTGCTTTGGTGCTGTTTTTCTGCCAAGGGTACAGGATGACTTCACCACAATGAGGGGACAATGGACGGGGCCATGCAGTGTAAAATCTTGGAAGAGAACCTTCCCTTAGCCAGAAAACTGACGATAGGTTGTGGATGAGTCTTCCACCATGACAGTAACCCAAAGCATACTGCCAAGGCAACAAAGGAGTGGGTAAAGAAGAAGGACATTAAGGTCAAGGAGTGGCCTGGCCGCTCTCCAGACCTCAATCATATAGAAAATATTTGGAGGGAGCTGAAACGCCGAGTTTCCAAGTGTTAGCCAAGGACTTACAACTTCTGGGAAGATGAGTGGTCCAAAATCCTTCCTGAGACGTGTACAAACTTAGTGACCAACTACATTAAACGTCTTGCCAAAAACAGTTTCTCCACCAAGTACTGGGTCACGCCTTGCTTGAGGATAAAATACATATTTCACTCAGTGACATGCAAATCAATTTATGACTTTAATGTACAAGTTTTGTGGATTTTTGGTTGATATTCCATCTTTCTCCATTAAAATGAAACTACCATAAAAATTAGAGACTGCTCATTTCTTTATAAAGGAGAACAATTACAAATTCAGTAGGTGATCATATCATTATGTTGATCACCTCCTCCTCTGAGTACAGTGGACCCAGGCTGGAAACAGACAGCCTGAGCACATGTGGGATAACATGCAAAACCTGTTCAGAGGCATTCCGGGTAGGAGGGGAGGAAATGTGTTTGGGGTCTGTGGCATAAATCCTCAAAAAACGAGCCCACAGATGTAAATAGATGCACTTGTAATGTGCAGCACACACACAGCTGTGGGAGGGGCGGTGTGACAGATTCGCCTTGTCGTCATTTGTGTCACGGTCGCCTCCTGTGAAGGAGCGCAGCAAACACGAGGAGGAGGAGTTTTTTAAAAAGGCCCAAAGTTACTTAAAAAGCTCGGGGAGTAGCAGGAGGAAGGGGAGGAAGGGGAGGAAGGGGAGATGGAGTGCGTGCTATGTTTCATTCAGAGGAGCGTTTGCAGGATTATTGAATTTATGTCATGGACCATTTCTCAGCGGTTCACCTGAGGCTGTATCCGCCCGATGCACCACCTGCAGGATGTTCCCTGTTCAGAAGCTCATTCAACTTCTGACTGAATTTGTGAGTCACAAATGAAAAACACCACAGAGAGAAGCTTGACTTTCAGCACCCCTAATCCATTCAACCATCCATCTGCTGCTGCTTACTTTCTGCCAAGGCAGGCTGATGCCGCTGTATCTCACACTGAAGCTCTGCCAGTGTTCTCTGCGAGCCCCGCGCCCTCGTTTCCAAATCAACGTTTGCATAAGACTACTTCAAAACAAAAAATAACAAATATGTTTACCCCTTCCCCGGCCATCAGCTGAAAAGACAATAAAGCACAAAGTTTACGGTTTAACTTGGTACATCAGGCACAAAAAACTAGAAATGTGTATAACACAGAAATCTTCTGAGTCACGGGACAACAAAGATGCTCGGGCCTCTCTCCTCACCCTTTAGTGTCGGCGCTCTAATGCTCTGGTTTTAGCCAAATCAAAGAAAACGTCTACTTTTAATCATTCACATCCCGGCGGGACCTTTGTGTTCTGCACTGTTGTCCTTTAAAAACATACCCCTTCAGAGCAGTGACTCTGGTTGTTGATGAATGATGGCTCTCATTGGGAGGTTATTCCATAACCCCGTGTGTCACAGCACACATGCCGAGGGAGAGCTTTTTAGTTATCAATGCAAGCAGGTGGAAGGTCATTGGATCAATCCCCGGCTCCTCCTGTCCATGTGTGGAAGTATCCTTGGACAATATTGTTACAACTGCTGTCGTAATTTTGTCTCATATGCAAATTTCAGTGTGCAGGTGCCTCTCCGTGATTGGTGGATCCAGAAGACAGATCATAAAGATTGGCTAACTAGCTGGAGATGACTTATATGATGGCACCGCCATGGACTCCCATTCATTCATCCCCAGCTCATCCCAACCAGATGAACTTTTGTTACTTGCCCAATGCTGTTCGCCTTATACAGGAGTATGTAGGGGTGGACTGCCTTTTTTGATTATAGTTTTCTCCTGTTTTTCTTAGTTAGGGAGGCAAGTTGCTGTCATTTGGTTTGATTCTTTTGGTCAGGTAAGTTTGTTAAATCCTCGAGATAGTTCCTTTTGTTTCTTGTTTTAGGTCCACCCCGAAGTTATAATCAGCTCCTTTTTTTGTGTTAAAGAACTTACGAATCAACTTATTGTAAATAAATAATTATTAAACTTTTCCAGTTGTGTGATGTGGCTGCTTGGGGTCTGACGAGGAGGGATCACCCTTATGTTGTGGTCTGGCCACCCCTAGGCGGGCCATAACAATATGAAGCAGAGATTATGGCAGTTTAAAGTAATACATGGTGAAGACTGTTCCTTCATTGGCAAAATGAGCAGATAAAAGATCTCGAGGGATGAAAGTTAAGGAGGTCGCTTGCTGGGCTGATCCTGCTGCATCCCACCGCTTACCTCACCTCCAAACAGAGGGGAGTCTGCTGGAAGCAGTACCATCTTTTCATTACCCCGAGTTCCTTTTTCTTACATGTGGCCATCAGCAGGGGCATGTTTGACTGTTTGGCATCAGAAATACTCAGGTTTGTGTGAGTGAGCGTGCAGAAGTCCGGACACGTGGCTGTTAATTAACTGCTCCGTAACTCTATTTATGATAATCACACATCGCGCGGACTCTGTGTAAGGGACCACGTCGGACAATTGCGTCCTTTTAGCTCACGCAGATGTTGAGTACAAGGACTGAGCTGCCTCACGGGCGAGCCATCATTCTTGAACTCTCAGGATGATGGCCGCTTAGAAGAAGCCTCGCAATCTGACTGAATTACTGTTTCATTGTTCTATTTTCTAAGAACTGACAATTTGACTCGTTTTAAGTCACTTTGGAATAAAGCGAGCGCACCAGCGGACACCTTTTACTGTAATTTCACAGACAAACATGAGTCTTGTTCTGACATCACCATCAGTGCTGCACAGTGGAGGCAATTTCAAAATAACAAAGCCAAAGTTCGACCCATCTAGACAGCCAATCATCTGCCGACCTCTGAGCGCTGCACCGGTCCTCTTTCGCTTCTAAAAAAAACACCAAATGAGACAAAAGTGAAAAACAAAAGAGAGTCAGGCCATTTGAAGTCGATTGGAACAACTCGCGAGGCAGCAGCACTTTGTGCGGCACTCAGAGAAAACCAAAGAATGAATAAAGATGGGCGAAGATGACAGTATTGATTATGATGTGTTTTTCTCACGATGCCCTCGCCTCAGCTTTCTTCATCCGTCCGATAGCTACGGCTTAATCACAGCTTTCACTCTTGGAGCAGCAGCGGCGTCTGCCAGTACAGTGCACAGCCAGAGTGGGCGGTTTAATGGAATATGGGTCAAACCGGCCTCTCGGTTCAGCAGCATGGCCTCCAAGTTCTTCTCTCCTGCTAGCGCACACAGATGGATGCACACATTTTGAAATCCACTTTCCAGTTTCTCTCACTTTGCCCTCAAAATCGCAGTTTTGCTCTATTGTGCACATTTGTTCTGCGTGACAAAATGTGCTTTCACAGATAGCAAGTTTAAGGTTATCCTGCCCTCTTTCCGCTCAAACTGCTTTAAAATCACACCAACAAATATGCTTTCACTTTTTAAATATTTTCTTTGTGCTGTAATTTGCACGGCAGATGAATTTGGTGACCCCGCGTCGGCACTACAATGGCCCTGATGATTCCCTTGTTCTTTTATTGTATATTTTTAAAAACACAGCAGATGCTATGGCTGCTTTCACTGTGCTACGCCTCTTACACCAGCACTGTGTTAAAGTATCAGGAGAATTTCTGCATAAATCCCATTTAATCCTTCTCTTGAACCGTATAGACTGGCAATACTGTACCAGAAGAGGGAGAAAAATACCTGCTGCTGTTTAACATTATGTCATTTTCCTGCTGCAGGTTCATCGCACACTAAAAACACACAAAATGGGACTTTCAAAAGTTGCTGACGGGGAGACGTTAAAGGCGAATAACTTTTAACTCCTGGACATGAAACATACATAGAAAGCCTAAAAGATCAGTAGAGCAGCGGCAGGTACGATGATGAGGGAGGGCAGCAAACAGCACACCACACAATAACCCTTCAAAATTAACCAAACATTAAATCAGTGCTCTTACATTTATATTTATGTTTATATCCCTATTTATCTTTATCTATTTATATTTATATTTCTACACTTCTTTTTATATGATTGCTTTGTTGTCTGTATGTATGATGACACCTCACTTTCCCTCTGTGAAGTTTTTTTATTCCTGTTGTGATGAGGAGACGGTTTGACTTCAGAGAGAGCAAAGGGAACTATTCACCTACAAAAACCTACGACTAAACTCCCAGATAACTCCAGCAAAAACAGGAAAAAAGGTGGGTGTCAAATAAAAACTGGCACCTCTCCACTACCAGCTTACTACCATAAGCTAGCATGAAACTAAACCCAAACAACAGCTTAACACAAAGCCTAACAGATATCTCTCAAATCGACACTATAGTTTTGGATATTTCTTTCTTGGTCCATAAACCATAAAATACCATCAACAGCCAGAAAAAGTTTATTTTTAAGATGT
This sequence comes from Etia nguti, assembly GCA_015106755.1. Taxonomy (NCBI): domain Eukaryota; kingdom Metazoa; phylum Chordata; class Actinopteri; order Cichliformes; family Cichlidae; genus Etia; species Etia nguti. Next base: position 60,097 of record VUQG01019074.1, read on the forward strand.
TTTGGGGAATGAAATCCACACACTCGATCCTTAATAACACGTGGAATCATCTGTAAACAAAGAAAAGAAAAAACTTCTCAGCTGCGATCCGTAGGAGAACGTTTTCTAAACCTCTTAAATCTAAACCTGCAGTGTGAGCATTATAACAGCAAGACAGAAAGTCCTCTTAAAAATCTTCATTATCATCATCATGAAATATCCTCAGTACATAGATTAAGAATAAGTCCAGAGCAAAACACAAATGTAAATGAATTATAATGTTAGTAATTAGTTGTTGGTTGTAGAGCATTGTGTGATTGTTGGGGTTTCTTTCTAAATTAAACCACACTGATGCAGCTGTTCTTGTGAACTAAAACTTAACTGAATATCATTGGTCAGATTATGGCATTAAAAAAGCTCCTAAAAGGCTCCGGCAGCACAAACACAGTCCTGAGGGTTCAGGTCATGGACTTCTACTAGCTGAGGTGAAGCCTAGCAGACAGCTATCAGCTACAGTCGGCTGTATCACCATCCACCTGTCAGTCAAGGAGGACACGCCCCCAATAATGTAAAGTTTAAGCCTTAATACAATATAAACAGGTGAGTTATAAAAACATTCTCCCTTGTACAGTTATTATAAAAGGTGAAATGAGCTCCAGAGTCCAAAAAAGTTTTGTATCAGGCTGTAAATGTGTTTCTCTCTTGACATGGAAGTCACGGACTCACTGCTGGAGGCTCTAGTGGACATTAGAGGAAGTGCAGCTTTTGGCTTTTTCCTCAGCTTCTTCCAGTTTGGCAAGGTTTTTAAGCCCTGAACGTTGATGTTTGGGCCTCTTTTTCCTACACCTCACTGCTTCAAACCGGCAGCTTTAAGTTGCACTTTAAAAACGCTGTTTGACCAAGTGGAAACGAAGCTAGCGCGCCTGGAAGAGTGGATGTAAATGAAAGTCTTCGGCCGCTGCACGAGGTCAGCAATCTGCAGCATATGAAGTTTGGAGTGGAAGCAAAACAGATTACAAGTGTTTTAGGCATGTAGCCGCGTGGCTGAGTGCGTCTCCGAGCAAGCCGAAGTGACAAAGATAACAGAGAGAGAAAACTGATAGACAATTGCAGGGTGACTCGGCTCCTATTTCCTTCCCGTCCCTGGTGATTACCTCAGCCTGCTCTGTTTTTCTCCACATTCGTGAGCGCATTTTCAAGCAGCATCATCTCACAGTCGCAGAAAAAACTGAAAGATTTTTGTAAACAACATCTAACACCTTGAGAGGGACTGAGGACGGCAGCAGGAGGGAAGCGAAAAGCAGCACCGAGGCACGTAATTCATCGAGGCAGCCGTGGTGGAGAGAAGATTGTAGAACAATGCACATTCTCTTTTATTTGTTGTACTTCCCCTTTGCCCGTCTCTTATCAATCTGCTTCTGTGTGTGCTTTGAGTGCTCATTGTGCTTTGGAGAAGATCAGGAGATTGAGTGCAGACAGATACACAGACCACCTACTATCCATCCCGAAGCAGACAATAAACAACGCAGCGCCTCCCTTTGAACGTTCTGACAGCGTTCTGGCAACGCTGAGAGCCTTCACGAGCGGTAAAAGTGCTGCGTGAACAATCTGGGCGAGCTAGGCCTGCAGCCAAAGTAGATGACACCGGCAGACGGCGTGTGTGCGAGGCATAAAATGTGTCTGCTGCAAAACAGTTTTCTTTCTCCGCCAGAAAGTAAAAACTTGATTGGGAACAGAGGTGCCTATTACAGTCAGGGGTAATAATAGGGTGGAGTGACGGCATACATCACAGAAGAAGAAAAAAGTCCTCCTGGCAGGCATTGTGGGGTAGCAGGGTGTGTGTGTGTGTGGTGGGAGGAGGAGGAGGAGAGTTACTGGTGGTGTTTGGGTGCTTATTTGCTGAAGGAAATGGTAGCCAGGCATGCAACAAGATGGAGAGGCGAGCCAGCAGACTAACAGAAAGACAGGCAACTGGAGGGAGTATCTGATGATCAGTCTATCCTCCGTCACCTCCACAACA
>VUQG01019074.1:62115-81985 GCA_015106755.1 Etia nguti
GTCACCTCCACAACAGGCGCAGTGACACTGCATTTGCTCAGCAGAGAGGTCCATCTGAAGGAAAACCTCTGCATGGTGTGAAATTGGCGTGTCATGTAGGGACTGTTGAACAAAATGCTTATTTCATGATGAATCGGGGCTGATTGTCACCCTCCCTACAGAGCAATTGGCTGGAGCGGACCACTTTCTTTCATTAGGGCTTCACCACCAGAGTCCAACTAGACAGCTGTCCCACAAATAGCAGCAGCAATCTTCCACCTAAGTCACTTTAAGGAAAATAGACTGTCCAGAGTCCCAGTGTTTGGGGGGAAAAGAAACACTCGGATGCAGAAGCTGAAAGAACTGGGAGAAATTCACTAGGTTAAGAAGCCATAATACCAGTCCTTGAGCAATCAAGCTCCTGCAGAACTTTTGGACTTCCTCATCAAAAGGAATTAATGCTCTGACTTCAAAGATCTCAGCCGCACAGGTCTAGAGAGTGGGTAGCAACCATCTGACAACGTCTGAGGCAAGTGTGTGTACTTTCTGACCAGTTGCAGCAGGTTGCTAGTAGTTGTCGTGAACCCGGTCACCAGTCAGCTGCACCAAAAACCTCCTCATACTTTGGCATCAAGCAGATTGCCATGGTAACCTAAAGTCTGCTTGAAAGATGCCCACTTGGTTGTAACCTCGTTAGTGTGAAGCAGGTCGAAAATGAAAACATTCGCCTCCAAAGTAAAAGTCAAAGCCAACATCTTTCAAAAGGCATAACTTTTACTTTGAAGGTGAGCGTTTGACGTTTCCAGTTTGTTTCACGCTTGTGTTTGTGTTCGCAGCCAAGTCAGCATCTGCCATTCAAACTACAGGTGATTGCAGCAACCCGATAGCGAGCAAAGCAATTATAAGGAAGTTTTCATTGCAGCACCGTATATCTCTTTGTGACCAATTTCACATTAGCAGCTACCAGCAACCGCTCGCCAACCAGTTGGGGTTAGCAACTGGAGTTTCCAGTCGGTCACTCGCCGGTCTCTAGACCTGTGTGGCTGAGGTTTAAGTCATCATCAATAATGACCACATGATTTCCAAACCTCTGGAGAACAGGTAAAGAAAAATGAGCTCCTACTATCCACTCAGGTTGGATGAGTTCAGTCACCAGCTTGTCTGGTCTAAACAGGATATCAATGTGAAAATCCAAACATGTGCCAGCCTGGTATTCAGCCCATGACTTCACATTTCACGCACTGGCTGTCATTCAGCCAGGCTGTCTCTGTGTATTTTACATAGTGTTTACCTAACGCAACAGATCTCAGACGGTAAACCAAACAGCTTCCTGATTCTGCATATTCATCCACAAATATCTGCTTAAAGACATTAACTTCCTTCTAACCACACCCGAACATTTGTTTTACTTTCACACCATAACCGACTTCAGGATGTTTATCGAGCCTTTCACGGTCTCGGCCCTCTGAATGTACTTTGTTCCCCGGGTTTGGAGTTGTATGTTGGGTTTTCCATTCCTGTTTTAATTTCATTATCATCTGATTTTATGATGATCTCCTCTGGAGGTTTTTGTTCCCTCTGTGTTGAAAGCATCCTCGCTGTCCTGCTAGTGATAATAAAGCGTGAAACAGTCGTTAAGAACCATATGTTTATGTCTGAAGACACCCTCGGAATTCAAATGGGTTTATAATAACAGTGTTCCCACTTCCCTCCCAGCAAATGAACAAATAACCCAAAATGAGCAACGTGACATGAGAAATAAACAGCAGCTTCCTGGGTTAAAGTCCAGTGTTTTGTTCATCCATTCATCTTCTTCCTCCCTATAGCGGTTTTATAACTACACTACATCACCATGGTTCTGACATAATTACAATGGTAACGGTATTGTACAGGAACAAGCTTGTGGCGCAAGCATTATTGGGTTTATTTTTTTGTTTTTCGAATGGAGGGAAATTTTTCTCTTTTCCACCTGCAAATACTTTTGGGGAGCTCCACATGACCACAGAGCACAAAGTTTGAATATATTTCACATCCCCTCTGACTTTTCCCCCATTTCCTGTCTTATCTCTGGTACTACTATAAAAAATATCTTGCAAAACACGATAGCAATCTCTTGGCAGCAAGATGAAGAGCTGCTTTGTTGATTGTATTTAGCTGAACAGAAAACAGTGTGTGTAACCACTTAACAAGTTGCCGTGATCACTGTGCCGACTGACTGCATCAGTCACACCGATTTGCACTTGCCTGGCAAGCTCGAGTATTCCCCGACCGACTGCAAGAAAAAAGACGAGGACGCAACACAAACAAATGCAGAGAGAGGACAGAAGTTTATGACTTGGAGCAGCGGAATGTAGATGCATGGAGAGTAATGCACCACACAAAAGCTCTTTAGGTTTAAATTCATATTTAATAAAACCGGGATCAACAGGGTAATCTTGCGTACACACAAACAGGTGAGCCGACGTGGATGGATATGTTTCAGTCCTAATTAAAGCTGCAGTTACACTTCCTTCGTTCTGTAAGTCCACACACTGCAATCTAAATGCAACTCCTTGCAATGACATTTCTTCCTGACTGAATAACAGCCTCAAAGAGTAGTGCTGCGTGTGAAGTCCAGCCTCTCACCTTATTTTTTCTGTTTCCACCTCACTACATCACTCCAGCCTTGCTCTTGTAAAATCTAGAGTTAAAATACTATAAAAACAGTGGGAAACAGTGTGTGCATGCTAACTTATTTTCTGCTTTCTAGGATAATTACCAGCACCTGTGAAACATCCTTTCTGATCTCCCTGCTCTCAAAGATATACAAGCTGAAGTTAACAGTCCACCTCCCTCCACCTCAGAGTGACCATGAAAATCAGATATCAGCACTCCTCGAGCTGGACTTCAAAAAGAGAAGCACAAGCATTTCAACCTCTGAGACAGCGAGGAACTTCAGAAGCACAAAGAGCCGTCAGAAAGCTCACCAGCAGGGATTACACACTCTTTCAGCACATTGCTTCCATATTTATATACAGGTTTTTATTTCAAGGCTCCTGTTAAACGAATCTTCAGGTTTCAGTTTTGTATGTTTTTTCAGTGAGTGGCTATAAGCCATGTTAGCAATGAGCTTTGCAACCTGCAAACACAGATGTTACAGACCTGCTGTTCCAGCTCCATATGTCTTATCCTTGAACTCTACTAGAGCAGCTTTGCATGATCCACAGTCCAAATAATCCTTCTTTATCTCACACAGGGCCTCAGTGCCCCTCAGTTCATCCTGTCTGTAACGAGCTGTTTTTAGCTCCTCCCACTTTAAGCTTTAAGCCATATTAGGGATGTCCCTTCTCTATGACATCATTCAAATCCAGGAGTAGAAAAAACTGTGTGAAACTGAGTGTTTGGAACAGTTTCACAGCGATTACTGCACATGCACTGACTACATTAACACAAAATACACCTTCATGGGTGGATGAGCAATCCAGTATTGAAGTCCATAAACAAATTAGCATAAATCTAGCAGCAGCAGTGACACAAGGAAACAGACTGTGTAAAATAAAAGCAACAAAGTAAAGACAACACTATTTATAGACGCACAAGAAACCGTGTGCATAACAAAACACAGCTGCATTTCCTCTAATGTCCGCTTGATTCCATGTTAAAATGCCCAACTTACCAGCATAAATAAACGTGTTTAACATTTCCATGGTGGACCAGTCAAAGCCTGGGTTAACAATGACTGCAACCAGTGCTGCAATTGCATGTGTGTGTGTGTGTCAGTGGAAACTGTGTACTGACAGATGCATGGATGTGTATATGATGCAGTATTTTAGGTGGCAAAAAGGATGCTAGTGATAAGCAAGGATGGAGGCAGATGAGGCATTGTTGCGACTCCGAAAAGGAGCAGCTGAAAGGAGAAAAAGAAAAGAAAAGTTTTAGTCTCTATAGCTAATGTCTGCCTTCATAATACTGAGGCTTGAAAATGGAGAGCCCAGCAGCCATCTGTTATATACAGTCTGTGGCTCTAACACAGACACGGTGTTACACCACAGTTTGTGCCTGTTGAAATATATGACACACAGGTTAAAGCACTGACGAACGCTTTTCAAGTTCTGGTCTGTTGAGTCAGGTTCTGTCTGCAGAATATCAGTCAACACCAGCAAGTAGCCCATCTGCTGTTTTCCTATTTACTCGGTATGCATGTGAGCTGAAGATAACTAGCGAGCTGCGTGCGCTGTGGGTGGTCTGTTTATGTGAACACATCACATATTCTTCAGCCGTGTACCTGGTGGAGCAGAAACAGTGACGTAGCGCGAGACACACTGGTGTGAAATGTGACAGACTAATATCTTTTAATACCGGCTGGAATTAACTGTAAGCTCCCGGCTCGTCTGCTCCGAGACGACTCTCACACACCTCTGACCTCTGATCTGCTCCGGCTGTTTTGTAAACCTTGCAAAATGCAGGTACTGTATGCACACAATCAGCCACACCGAGAGCAACATATCATCACGGCAGACAAACAGAGCGTGGGAATAAAACAATTACACAGCGCTGTCATTAATAATCTCGGTGACAGCCCAGATGCTTTGCTATCGTTTGTACCACTCGCGCCTTGTCAAAGCACATTAAAGAAGCATTGTATTGCGCCACAATGCACGCCATTGTTCTGCGCTCTGCGCCGGCACACGGGGCCTGTAAACAGAAAGGTTCGTTTTCGATTTAGGCCTTCTGTGGCTCCGCTCAGGTGCTGCTGGGAGCAGGGAAATATGGGCAACATTGTCACTTGGTATTGTTGAAGTCGCTGCCAAAGTGTGAGTCAAAGGCAGCAGAGAACAATGACCTACTAAAGCAGTGAATGGAGGGAAGAGTGTCGGTGACTGCTTAACATCCAGCAGCACTCAATCTGATTCAAACTGCTTGTTTACACTCAGCAGCCATCAGATGCTCGAAGGAAGGAAGTTTATCTCAGCCCGAGCATGTTCTTTTATTCTGCTTCAGTTACACGGAGTGAACACAACCATGTTCGCATTTATTGCATCATTCACAAATAATTTAAAGCAGGCGTGTCAAACATGAGGCCCGGGGGCCAGGAACGGCCCAGCAAAGACTCAAATCCAGCCCACTGGAAAATGTGAAAGAGGGCATTTGTCCTTTACTAAGGCGGCATTTCTCTATCACGTAGAAAAACAGAGACATACTGTTGAAACTGCACTTCTTTTTTCTTGTATTAAAATATTTTGGGGATTAAATATGTAGTTAACTTCCCTTTCTTTCAGTGTAAAACATTTGAAGGTCAAAGTGTGCTGCATGTTGCCCACAGTGTAAAATAAGTGTAAGATCTCTGATTTCATTAAAAAAGGTTTAAAGAAACGATGAACAAATCATGTTAATTTTAAACTTTATACTAACAACACATTTCACAAGTAGAGGAGGAGCATTTGGGGGTTCAAATGCTTTAAAAGTCAAATGTTTTGCATTGCTTCTTTTCTGACTTCAAGGCCTCCATTTTTGTACTTTTTCTTTGATACTGTTCAGACTCTTGCAGAATTTATCTTAAGCAAGACCTTCCCTGCAAAAGACATGAATACAATTAGGTCTGTAAGTTTTTGGATAATGACAAAAATACTGTATGTCTTTAATTCTTGAACAGCTAATGCAACATTTGTGTTAAACCCCTTGAATTAAAGCTAAAGTCTGCACCGCAGTCGGGTCTTGACCGGCAGTGGTGTACAGAGGCAAAACTACAAAAGATGAAAATATTTAATATATGCTAATAAAAAATGTATTACTCTTCCTGTCCTTCGCTTCTTTAGCCATGATTTATATAAACTTGAAGAAACTGTTTTTCTTCTTAACCGCATGATGATTTTCACCTCGTGATTTGCCTCCTAACTGTTTTTTCTGGCAAGGAAGTGAAGTTTCCCTTCACCAGACTCCGCTGACTGTGTTGGTTAGATTTTGTTTGTCACTTTAGTGTTTTAATGAGTTTTTCAGGATCCAAACTAACATGGTGAAAAAGCAGAAGTGCTGTGGAAGTCTGAGAGAAGTCAAGAAGAAGACATTGGTACCGTGGTTGCATTTCAATCTGGGCTCTTTTCTGGGCTGGGCTGTCACTGAGAACGTATTTTGGTATCACTGACTTAGCATGATCTAACTTGTGTTCTTAATGCCTCTCTTTAAACTGCGTACTTTAATGTCTTTAAAACTAATGTGTTATGTTGCTCAGTATCATCAAATTACAGTCAATATTCCAAAGCAAACTGATTCAGATCAAAAAGCTGAGAAAACGCTGTTTGTGGATGCTGCAGGTTTTCATTGGGACCATCTGCACTTTAAGGTAGGCTACAGAATTTGTACCGTTTGTACTCTGAAAACTGCTCTGTATTTCCTGCTCTCCGTACGGCAAACAGAACCTCTTTGTTTCAGAATACAGCCTTTTAGCCTGTTTACATTTTTGCACACCTGCATTACAGAAAGTCCTGCTGCTCTAGCTGCAGGCAGGTTCCCTTTACACAGATAACAGATCATCTTAAAGAAAACTGTTGTGATGGCTGTGGTTAACCCTACTGCAAGAAGCTGTTCAAAGACTCATCTTCACACTTACATGGATGCAGGTTTTTTAAGTTTTTAACATTGTGGGGAAACAATCACTTTTCCATGAGGTGCATAAAACAAAGTCTGAGAATCTTTGCTGTTAATTTGCTGCAAACTGTCAATGCACAAGTATGCAGGTGAGTGAAATCTGGCGAGTACACCCATGATGGTTTCAGGAGTGGCTGGAAGAATCAGCATCTGTGATTACTCAGGCCAGCTGAGCTGTCTGTGTGATGGCCTCCACCAGACGGAGGCTGCTGTCCAGCACCGTGGTCATTATTATCATTATCAAAAACCCTGCAGACGTCCTGCAGACAAGCCATCTGTACTTCATGTGGAAATCGATGGTGGATCAGATCCTCTGTGTGTCCGACATAATGTCGTCAAAGGTCCAAAAGCTGCGAGAGTGCAGAAGGAGGTTTAGAGCAATGAGGGGAAAGAGGCAGTGAGAGCTGGAAAGGAACAAAGTTCGAACGTTTATTTAAAAGAGAGAGGATTAGCCGGAGGGATCCTCTGAGACAGAACACCGGGAAGATGTATAGATAATCACTGAGAGCTATGTTCGTGCTGTGTACTTTATTCTGCTGTGCATCCAGTGAGCAGTGCCTCGAGGTGTATGCTGTGCATGATTAAGGTTTCGCTGTTGTAGTGCTGCTGAGGAGGGAATCTGGTACAGTTCAAATAAATCTGTGTGTTTGGCTCGTTTAGGATGGTCGTTTGAAATATTAATGCAGACTGAAACCTGCCGAGGTTTCCGCTCAGTCTGGTTTACCACAAAGAGTCCAAGGTGAAGTGCAAGAGATCCACTTCAGCATGTGTATGTGTCTTCTCTGCACAAGGAAAGAGTCCAAAAACATTATTTTTCTTGGGTGAGCCACTGATTGTATTAAGTAGCGGTGTTATGGTCTGGGTTTTTTGTTTTTGTCTTTGATTTTAATTTGTTTTAATTTTACTTCCCTGTGATTTCACTGTGCATGTATCATGAGTGTGAGGTTTTGGTTGTTGACAGCTGATTTTGTCTTGTGCCTTGTTTTGGGGGTTTTGCCTAATTTCTGCTTGATTGCCTTCACCTGTTTTCTGTTACCCCCCCTGTTTCTTATCCATACGTAGAGTCTGGCTGTCCCCTCCACTGTTCTCAGTCTGCATTCACAGGACGATTTTTCCAAGTGTTGTCGCGACCAAGACCATGCCAAAGCATCAGGTGAAAGCATAACCCGAACCGTGGAGAAATGCCAATCAAAAGCCCGCAAACAATCACACGGTGGACAGTCTGACATCACAAAAGGACATAGAGGTGCACACCTTTGATTTTGAAAGACAAAATTTCCATTTTCATTGCCCACATGTAAATGCAGAAACTCAGATTTGCATAATCTTCACCCTGTTACGAGTTTTCACCAATCCAAAGCACCATTTATGAGAGGATAAAAGGCCAAAACACATTGAAATAATGTTTATTTAAATACCCATGTTCATGTGGATGTAGCCTCGGAGGACTGTTTTTTGTCCCATGATGCGCTCCTCATCTTGCTTTAATAGTTGCCTGGTTTACTTTTGGACTGAAAATGAAAAAGACTTACTTTGGGTAATTTTCTTCTGCTTGAGTCCTGCGTTTGTCTCAAAGTAACCCTCAAACTGGTCTTCGAAAGGCTATGAAGAAAAAGTTCTTCAGAATTTCTTCTAAAACTCAAACTGGGTCTCACAGGGACAGCTGGAGAAGTCAGTATTCAATTGGTGTTATTTTGTCTTTTATTCCCGTGTCAGTTGCTTGTTCTGGAGTGGATAAATGGCTCTGGGAAGCTGCAAGCCACAATCACACACGTGTGATCAGTATCATTGTCATCTTTTCGAAACACTAACTCAGTGATTACCTGTATGTGAGGCGTCCAAGGTGAAGTATAACAGTTTGTTGTACCTGCCTCTTGATACGCTGGCAAACTCACACGTACCCTAACAACAGTTCGCTGTTGAGCCCAACCGGGAATCACATCTGAGGTTTCCGAACACGGCGTGCTCCTCATGCCAAAGTGACTGGCACAACAATGGTTTCTTTTTCCACTTACAGAAGTGCTGAGCGGTCATAATTTCCAGGTTCCCACCACTTCTGCAGTCCAGGGGGCAGGAAGAAAGCTGCACATGTCATAACACAGCGTCACCAGGTCTCCCTGGATGGCTTTATAATGATCATGGAGAGGAATCCGTTTGTTTATCCTCATGGAAACGCTGTCAGTCAGAGTGTGGCTTTGACAAACGAGCTGCTCGTAGCACAGGCTGCAGCATTTCCTTCCTAAATTGCTGGAAATTTTCACGCCAACGCGTTGAACAAAGTGCTAGGTGGATCTTTGATTATTTTCTGTGTAATCACATGCCAGGTATTTTAATTCCAGATGCTGGTGTATTACTGTCATCCAGCTCACTGCTTTCTGCTCCTTCAATCTTTCAGTCCAACATGGCACTTATCTCAGACTTCAACCTGTCTCTGTCTCTTTTTTCCCTCCTGCTCGTCTGACAGATGAAATAACCTCCCTCCCCGGCACAACTGATATTATTCTGTTCTCACTGTGCTGTCAGGGCCGCTCAGTGTCATCACTCCTTCATGTTTTCTGACTCTCCCTTATTCCATCTTTCTTCCAGTTTCATCTAATACATGCCTTCACATAGGCTTCCACGACTTATTTTCTCTCCTCTTTCATGCGAGGCCACAGCAGCATTGTTCTTCTGGAGCCTCCCGTGCTTTCCTTTTTTTTAATGGCCTTGTTTTCTCTTTCAGGTGAAATATTTTCACACCAGCTCTGAGCCAGGATAGATAGAGACTCACGGGGCGGGAGGTGACGAGCGTTTCCGGCTCTCCGGCCGGAGCTGCGGCCCAGCAATGCAGATAACAAGCTGCCCTGAGGAAAATAGCTAATCATTCCAATAGATAGTCAGTGGTGTGCGTATGTGTATGTGTGTGTGTGCAGATCCAAACATCAAAGGCCCATGCTTTGCACAAACAGGGTTATGAGAACAATTTGTCTTGCATTAGTTTGCAGTCGGTTGCGTTGTAAGTCAACTTTGCAAACTGCAAACATCCAGCAGCTGAGTGACACCTACACTCTTGTCCAGAACATGCTGGTACTTATGTTACAAATAAGCAAAATTACTGCAACTGTGTGCAACTTATGATGTCAGTGAAATGGTTGCCTCGAAGACAAGGACCAGGTCTGCGTCTACTAGTAGTCAGTTGTCGTCTTCAAAGCGACCTTGGCGATAAACAGCCTACCAGTCTGTGATTCAATTGGGTCAAGTTGGCAATTGCGTGCAATCTGTTTGTGATTCTATGGAAATTAACTCTGATAAATAGGCACAAATCACAAATCCATCACCATCCACATACACAGAAATTTACATTAACTACTTACATTAAGACTCCAGCCAGAACCTCATAGATCTGAAACTGAAACTCCACAAATAGCAACAGGATGGCAATTTAAGTGCGCAATGATTTAGGCACTGAGCAGCTTTACCTGATAGGGGAATATAATCAGAATAAAAACAGTTGGCAACTAGTTGAGGTGAATTTCGTATTGCAAAGAGACGCTTTGTAGATGAGTTGCACTCATTGGTGCGGACTGGCTTAGAATCATTGCAACATGTTGGCAGTCTGTCTGTGTCTATAAATTGAAAAGCTCTGCCCATCTGTCTAAGACTGATTACAGTCAGACTTGTTTGGACACGAGACGCCTCCCATCAGGCAACCTCGGCAATCGGCTTGTGATCAAAAGTATTTGTTGAGGGTTGGCGTTGCGTTTGTTTGTTTTTTTGGAGCAGGAAGTGATGGAGACCAAAATAGTTTTTGTATCAGGCTATAAACATATTTCTGCTGTAGTGTTGGACATTTTAACATGGGAGTCTATGGGGACTGACTCACTCCCGGAGCCTCTGGTGGGCGTTAGAGGTACTGCATTGTTTGGCTCTTCCTTGCTGGCTGCTTTACCTTCACACAGAATCTGCATGGTCCTCTTAGATGTATTTATTTTACCGAATGGTTAGATTTTGCAGTATTTCTAACTGCATTTCTCGCTCTTCTTTGCACATTAGTTGGATTATGCCTTTGTATAAGCCGCAGTTGAATCCCATCACTGCACAGCTCTGTTTTCTTATCACTCCCATCACAGCCATAACGTGTTTAGTTGACGACATAATTCATCACGCAGGTGTATTCCCTGTCTGGCTTGCATACTTGCAGCTGCATAATGGTTATGTCTGCATGTGAAGGGCAGCGCTGACTGTCGGTCTTACTCACCGACTCTTTATCTTCCAATAACAATCTCTAGACTGTGAGCGAGATGCCGAGAACAGTTTTTACCCAACAGCAAAGGCGAGAAAGGCAGATGGGAAGTTCCGTGTGCCTCAGCTGAACAGAAAAATGCATGTTAGCAATTACTGTTATTAATAAATCAGTTATATTAAGGGAAGCAATCATTGGATTGTTTCATATCACTCCAACACAGATGCTCAGCCGGCAGTGTGCTGTGTTCGTTCATTTCCTTTTTGCATTTTCCCCCTTTTTTTCTGCTTAATCAAAGCTGGAAAGCTGCTTGACCCCCCGTGGCTTTTTCTGTGTAATCACAAGAGGTGAAACAACCACACAGAAATAACTCCTAACAGGCATTAGGTTTTCCTATTAGCTAATGTTTGGGCCGTATCGAAGTGGAAGGAGGGGGTGACGACTCCTTTGTAGGTCGCTCTGCTTCTTGTTACTCCCCGGTCGGTCTCAATAAATCACCACGCAGGCACTTTGAAATACAGCGGGACGACGACGCTCGCCTGACCGGCCCAGATTACAGCCGAGGAGTTGGTGGGGGAGTAAGGAGGCCTCTTCACACCGAGCTCAGCTAGCAAATAGCAGAGGACAAGAGCCTGACATCTAAATTACCCTCAAAGCAGCGCAGATTAATCATTCATTCTTCTGCAAGCCCCGGCATGCGGCTCCTGACACACACTTACCGTTCACACACTCGGAGAGCCTTCATGAAGTCGTGTCAATCTTTAAATTTTATTACTTCATTTTTAAAAAACCTCATCATGCTTGTTTTACAGCTTCACTTTGACTCCTTGGGCTAAAGGAAGCGGCCTGCAGATCATAAATAATTAAAAATCACTTGTTGTGCTGCAGTTTTTAGCAGATATGAAACTTTCAGCAGGACAATGAAGACTAAAATCACATTTTTATTGGTGCAATACGAGGAGATGTAAAAGGATCAGATAAAAACAATCTGTCTTATGAGAGAAGAGACTGTGGTAACGCTGGAGGTGTGGGAGGTGATGGGAGCGGTGCTGTTAGGTGCGGTAGTGTAAAGTATGCTTTCAGAGCTTCACATCAGTTTGTTCCAGACCATACACAGACTCATTGTTGGGTGATAAGAAATGACATGACTGTAATCCTATAAAACTGCCTTCAGGGCATTTCCTCTGGTGGAGATTTGTCCCACGCTTCCAAAACTGCAGTACTCTGTGTGTAGAGTTCATTTCTCACCATGCACCAAGAAAAACCTGGACTGTCCACATTTCCTACAGACTACATCAGTGTGATGTCATGGGATTACATCAGACTGTCTAAACAGCATGCTACTTCAAACACGTTTTGCATGTAATTTTATTTTGTGGCAGCTTGTGCCAACACAGACTTGGATAAGATGACTTGACCGATGTCAGATACTGTACAGCTAAGTTACAGTTAGTTATACATCTTTCATCTTATCATTAACTGATGGCTAAAATCAACACTTAATATATTATATATAAATTATTATCATGGATCACTTTAACTGTTGAAGCTAGCTAATTAGCACTTCTGCTCAGGTTTGATTTTGCTAAGAAGTGCCTTTAGCAAGTGTGGTTAGCCAGTAACCTGTAACTTAGCTTAGTTTATCAGCATGAATCCAGCGGTTAGCTTGCAACATTAGCTAAAAAAAAATTGAAAATGGCCATTTAAATTGAAGACAGTGGATTCTGGAAGAGTTAGCCGTAGTTGACTTCATCACATACCTTGAAATTTCTCTTGCATTCAATTTGAAGTCAGAATTTTAGACTTCCAAGGCTTATCCATATATTTGTAATTTTAGCTAATGCTAGCAGACATGCCCATCGTCCTGCTCATGCTGACAGCAATTTTCCCCTTACTAGATTCTTCTGGCTAATACCTGCTAATGTGTACAAATTACATGACACCGAACACAGAAAATATCTTACTAACCTTAGCTCGCTAACTTTATTGCTATCTGACTGCTACCTGTGTAGCCACATCAGTGTTAGGTACTGTCTGTCTATGGGGGAATCTGTGTTGTGCTGGGAGACACTCGTTTGGTGATCAGTGGTTGCCATTTCTAAGCAAATGTCAGCTAGTGTTGCTAATGGTGGACGCACAGAAGCGAGGCATTGAGAAGTAAACATAAGACTCCAAGCCTTTGAATTCATTGAACTAACAAAAACACAAAGCCTTAAAGTAGGTTGACAGCAGGTGGAAGGAAGTTAGAGAAAGTTAAGACCTGGATCAGGTTATATTCCAAGATTAAGGTGAGCTGTATCTGGTGATTATCCTCCAATGTCAGGGTTAGAGTCAGGAACATGGCGGTAACCGGTGAGATGGTGTCCAAAATTCATGGTATTAAGTTTGGCTTTGGTTTGGCACTAAAGCATGATTGGAAAACACTTCAGTGGAAAACAAAAAACAAAAGAGAAAGAAAAAAGAAGGAGAGCCAGATTAATGCCACCTACTCTGCCCTGAACAGTCAATTGCCTTTCTACCTTTGGCTCATTTATTTAGCACATTAGTTTACTTTATGACTAATTAATGATTAATACAGTTATATTTATAATGATTGCATCGATTATTCCCACTCCTTACTGATCTCCATCCTCTACGCACCCACACACTCATACATAAGAGCTCTGCACTTTGTTTGTTAGTTAGATAAATGTTTGCATGGTTAATTTAACTCGTACATATTTCCATCCAAATGAAGCCTGCATTTTGACCACAATTCGTGAACGCAAATTCAATGTAAATCCATCCGCTTATATAAACAATACGTGTTTGTACATGTTCTAAACATCTACAGAAGAAGAGGAGGCAACAGGATAATGTCACGCTTAAAGATCTACAGTGAAGGTTTTTTATGCTGAAATCAGAAATGCACATTAACATCACGTGAACAGAAAAACACCTGTTATGATGCATAAAGCCAATATCTACAGTTCCAGCACCGAGTCGGTCCCTCCAACGTTAAAATGTCCAACTTTACAGCAGAAATAAACATTTTTTTTACAACCTGGTGCAAAAACTTTTAGCTATTATAGTTAAATTCCCCATTCATAGCAACTATACGAGAGGACAATCATCTGTTTAAACTGTATTAAGGTTTAAAGTTTGTATTATTAGGAACGTGGCCTCTTTGACTGGCAGGTGGATGTTGACACAGGCGGGTGTAGTTGCTAGCTGTCTGCTAGCTTTACCTCGACTACTTGGAGTCCCTGAACTGGACCTCTGGACTGTGTTTGTGCTGTTGGAGCCTTTTGGAACATTTTAAATGCAATTATCTGACCAGTAATATGACTGACGTGGGATTGACTGTAAGCCTTATTTGGATGTTAGTTGGTCGCTCAGTTTTAAAGAGTTTGTACGTGACATTTGCTTTCACAGACGCTTCTCTTTGTGAGGTTGCTTTGTCTTGTTAAACACCTTTCACTCATGTGATTGTTGATTAAAATTAATCGTCTGAGCTCTGCAGCGCTTGAGTGTTAGTTGTTTACAAGTCAGAAATATTGAAACAGGAATGAAACAAACCACGCACCTTTTATCTGAGCTGGTATTCATACATTCAACAAGATGATTAAATATAGATTTGTCTGTGCGAAACATTATCGTGTCTGGGAAGTCTGAACGTTTCATTTTTTAGTTTCACTCCAAACAAAGAAACGCTTCTTCCTGCTTCGGTAACACTCGCCGTGATTGTTTGGAAGGCACACCAGCCGTCGGTCAGTCAGTCAGCAGCTCCTGACGAGGTGCAGGGGGGCCAGGGCACGCTCATCAGCTCAGGGCCCCTGAGTGGATGTGAAGGTGAGAGACGGGGATGCAGAGCGACAACGACACAGGAGACAGCGTGTCACGTTGTGTTTACTCCTTATCTGCCCCCGAGAAACAAAAGAAGAAATGGCTCCAGTCAAAACAACAAGCGTCGTCACACGCTTCCTGTTTGCCGGTGCTTTCCCGCCATCACTCAGCGCACAGGTTGAGTGAACCGGTGTCACTGGAAGGAGAGCTAACTGAGAACTTTAAAAGCCTGAGTCAACATTAAGATGTCTGTCTGATAGGGAAAAAAAACCCTGTGACTGTATCTCTGTGGTTTCTCCTCATGTGTTTGAAAGAGCAGCTGCAGACTGGATTTTCTGAACGCTGACGGCTAAAAATAAGCCTGCTTGTCAATGTGTCAGGTGCTCAGTGAATAGAGATGCGTTCACACCCAGCTGCTGTGTCAAAGAGGAAACTTTAAATGAGGAGGAGGAGGAATTCAGGGGAAAAGTTAACTCTGAGTAAATTATTCACTGTAGTTATTATGTTTAACACGCAGATTATACTCTTAAGACAGAAAGAAACCACCTGATAACATCCAGGTTCCCCTCGGGTGGTCAGAACCCCTCTGACCTGATGTACTGTGGGTCTGTAAGGGTGCGATCATGTCTGGGTGTCTTTCAGGGAATCTGTGGACTCCTGTGGGGTGTGGGTTAGAGTCTGTACAGGGTTGCCAGGTCCACTCATAGACAGCATGTAAAAAATGCAGTCAGCATGACATCACCCACTGGTTTCAGTTTGACGCCTCAACATTACCATACTTTGAATATTTTCAGAACCATGGAGTTGAGAGATGTGATGTGTTGGAAGGATATTAGCAAAAGTGAAAGGGAAGTTTTACGAGATGTTAGCGAGACCTGCTGTGACGGTTTAGCACTGACAAAAAGACAGGAGGCCGAGCTGAAGATGTTAAGATTTTCACTGGGAGTGACCATGGAAACAAAGTTAGGGAGGCTGAGATGGATTAGACATGTGCAGAGGAGGGATACCGGATATGTTGGACATGTTTAAGATGTCCAGGGTGTTTAATATGGAGCTATCAGGCAGGAGGAAGAGAAGGAGGACATGCTGAGGGCTGGTGTGATAGAGGTGGGTGAGATGGAGGGCTGGGTTGAAATTTGGTGCTTAATTCCAGCAGTTCTTCACCCTCATAACTTCATAAGCACAGCAGATACCCACAAGACATTTTCTGAAAAACACATTTAAGCGCTGTTAGAATATTGCAATTCCAAGAGTCACAATCTAAAGGCTAAATCTTGTTTAGCATGATTTTTTTTTCTCTTACCAGCATCAGTATGATGGATCTATCATAGTTTACTGCAGCGGTTTAATGTCTGTGCCATAGAGGAGCAGTAACAAGCACTGGTACCCTGGATGTTTCATCTGTTTTCTGATAATTCACTGAAGAAAACTTCCAAAAGTGCATTCTGGGTAAACTTTAAAGGCTCATATCACCATGGAATCAATTTAAAATGTACTTCAAGAGGTTTTTTAAACATGCTACAGTTGCTGTACAAAAAAATCAGCTGATAGTGACTGATTTTAAATAGAATGAGCCACTTAATTTTTAATAAAAACAGTCGGTGTAATCCATCCTTTGGTATTAAAATCTCACCTTCCCAGACAACGATTACTTAACCTGTAGAAAAAAGAGGAAACCAGGAAAGGAAAGAGCTATTTGAAAAAAGAAAAACAGTAAAAAAGCCGGGTTCAAGGATAGGAAATGTCAGCGTGAACCTTACATTTGGTGGTTTTCTGCCATTTTCTTCACTGTCTGTATGCACTAGCCGCACTGCTATAGATGTTTAAATAGAAGCTCGACAGTGTAAATACTTTAAACATATTCGTCATGTTTGCAAAGACAAAAACAGTCAAATTGAGCATTTTTAATGCAGAAAAAGACGTGTGTATGTTTCACTGCATAAAGTTTTACTGGGTCACAGATGACTGTGACAGGTAATAAAGGAGGACGTTTGATACCTGTGGAGATTAGGTGAGTTAATATGTTCCAAATCTATGGAGAAAAAATTGCTATGAATAGGACCCCCACATGTATACACATCATGCTGCAGCCAGGCTAATTAATGAAGCAAATGCATTATTATGATTGGCTTCAATTGAGGTTAATGAATACCTGTTAGACATCCTCTGATGGACAGTTCCATTAAAAGCTGGAGGAGGTAGAGGGGCAGTGGATCGGAGCATTAGGGTTAAAAGGAGCTCCAGCTGTTTTCGACTTTTAGACCCCTAATATGCTACAAATGCTTTTAGAGACATTAAATATTCTCATTGTCTTAAAAATCAACCAATGATGGCTTATATTTGCACATGCAATGCACTCTGGGTCGGTGGAATAATCTGGTGACACTCAGAGCTATTGCTCTCATTTCTAATGGCTCACAGTTAGCACAGTATGGAAGTGGCACCCTGAGCTGCTTCTGATTGTGATTTCTAACCCAAAGAGAACAACAGAAGTCATATTAGTCATTCCTGTAGATAAAAACTGGAAAAAAGTGAGAAAATGCTTTACCACCAAGGCCCACAGTTGAGTTGCAAATACTGCTGCTCACTGCTGCGACAATTAAAACCGAACGCTGCGCTGACAGTTTCCTCCTGTATGAGTCGGCCTCGGACAGCAAGTGGAGATCAGTTTATGAAACAAGAATCAGACAGTCTCCTGCTGGGAGGAAACCATCCACTCTGGAATCAATTTGTTGCCGTATACATGCACAGAAATTCAGATTAAATGCCGACATTCAGAGTCCAGACAGCGCTTCCAAGATTTAAAACAGAAATTCCTCCACAAATAGTCATGTAGCTGCTAAAGGACGGTGATCGGAGAGCTCAGCCATAACCAGAATACAACCAGCTGTCAACTACTTAAGTCGAGCTCCCTGTTGCAAAGACGAGTTGTGCTTGCGTGTGCAGGCTGACTCAGGTTGATTGCAACTTGCAGACAGTCTGTCTGTATTCGTAAATAAGACGGAGATTATTTGCAAACCTTCACTGCAATTGCAGTCAGTCCGAATCAAACTGCAACTGTTTTGAGGCAGGTTGCCTCCCACAAGTAGACCTGTGCAAGTGCTTTGTGATTAAAATGTTCACCCAAAGCTTAATTTGCTTTGCAGACTTGATATCCGAGACTACCTGCAATCAGTTGCCAAGAGAAAAACAATGTAAAGCAATCAGCTGGGCACAAGCTTGTTTTGTTTCCTGGTCGGAAGGAGGTTGTTGTCATATGTTTACCTTGACTCAACCATTACCAGACCACACTAACCTTATTGCTGCACAGTCTGGAAACTCTGGCAACTTGTAGGTTGCCACTGTAAACAACAATGGTTCTTTACTGTGAGAGATTCATAAAAACCAAGACATCTACAGTGATTGTTTGAAATTACACTTCAAATGCTGATGTAATCTTTAATGTAATAATATGTATGTACATGTTTTCATACTCCTGGCCCCTTTGAGGACTTGTTGGGGGACGGGGAGTTCCTCACACTACGGAAGCTGTGTTTGTATATGAGGTGAATCAGCAGAGCTTATAAAACCTTTTACAGCTCTAATTTCCCTGACTGACATTATTGGGGAAAATGCAGACTTCAGCATTCAGCTGCAAACATTTGATTTATTCTCCCGAATATAAAAAATGAGGATAAAAATGTTTACAGGTAGTTTTACAAAATATTTTCATTTTACCAGCATCCGTCTACATCACGCCTTGCTGTAATCGCCCTCTCTGTTACACAAAGAACAAGTGTCTTCACACCCCTGACATGTTTCAGACTGTTTTGAAAGCAGATGGGTGGGAGGCCGCGGGGGGACTTCTTCCTCTGAGACTAAACACCAGCAAACCACCAAATGGGATGGAGACAAACCAAGCCCCCCATATGCCCCTGAACCCCCTCCTCGATTCACACTAACACACACACCACGTACCGACACACTTTAATCTCCCAAGGCATTTTACTTTTATGACTCCCCTGCAGCGGCTCAGGTCGACCCCGCCCAGCTCATTTTCTCAGCAAAGCCACAGAAGGATTTTTTTTATTTATTTGTGCAGGCAGGCAGGTGGGGAGAGTGACTGTGTGCTAGAGGGGAGCGGAGGGAAACATGTTGCATTATTCAGCCGGGAGCAGAAACTTTACAGAGTGCAAAGCCGCAGTGCTACACACACCAGCTTGTAAAAGTGTGTGTTTACAGTGTTTTTAGGGGCCGTCTGAAAGCTCTGAAACATACAGGACTCCTGATCCTGAATCTGCTGAGTCAGAGTTAGGACCTCTGGAAATGAGAAAGAAGACCTGAGTGATACGCTTTTCATTAGGTAGTCATGCCACACATTAATCTAAAAGTAAATGAGTGTTAGTTTTGAGGGTGGTTTTATTTGTTTCTGTTTATTAGTGTTTGGGCGTCATTTCAAAAGAACTGTGCCCTCTCTCTCTCTCTGTGACACATGAATGCTACAGCTACTGGTTTTATTTTATTGTATTTATCCGCAACACCTTAAAGGCCGGTCGGGCATAAACCGGTCCGTAGCGCAAAAAAAGGTTGGGGACTGCTGTTTTAGGGGACAAAGACTAAACGGCTCAATTTATTAAAATGAGGAGGTAACGATCACTTCTTCCCTGGGGTGAAGAATTCGGCCACTGTGGCGTGGAGGTACAAGAATAAATCAATTTACACATCATATCCATATGAGTACGGTTTATTAACCCTCATGCTGTACAGAACCTGTGATGTCCAGACGTGTTCCTCTGGTGTTCTGCTGTAAAAAACTCTTTGATTTAAGGATTAACATAGTTGCCATGGTTTTCTCTCTCCTCTCATTTGTTGTGTGTGATCAGGACAATTCTGGAGAAGATGGGCCTGCAGGGGAAAGTCACCCCCTTGAAGGCCAGAAGAAATGGGATAACTTAACACACATACAAAGTATGTTTGTGTGTTATCAAGAACATAATTCTTAAGAACACAAGTTAATAAATGTGCAATTACTAAGAGTTGTTGTGTTTTTATTTGTCTACTGTCATTTTTGATTTCCTCTGACTTTAGGATTGCAAGTATCCAGGCTAAGGAGAGAGAGTCAGTGGGAAGCCCACTGATGCTACTTGGCCCTGGTTTGCCCTCATAGATGAGGTGATAGGACAGAGGCCTTCCATTTGGCCTCCTGTCCTAATTTCCTCTCTCCCTGAGGACACTCCAGGG
>VUQG01019078.1:0-17297 GCA_015106755.1 Etia nguti
CACAGAATCCGGGGGTGGGTGTGATAGCTGGGAGTTGAGAGGTGTGAAGACCTGAGATGAAAGACAGGCAGTCCCTGAAGATGAGGGAGATTGCAGCAGGGGGGACGATGCTGGGGGGAGGGGTGGGTGGTTGATCAAACCTATTAAAATATTGATTTAGGTCATTCACCCACCCCAAGTCTCCTGCAGCCTGGGGGGTTGGTTTTTGTCCTGAGATTGTCTTCAGGCTGTTCCAAACCCCTCTGATGTTGTCCTGTTGCAGCTGCTCTTCCATCTTCCTCCTGTAGTTTTCCTTCCCTTGCCTTATCTTCCATTTCAGCTTCTTCTGGACAGCTCTCAGCTCCTGTTTGTCTCCAGATCTAAAGACTCTCTTCTTCTCCTTGAGGAGAGCCTTTATTTCAGGATTTATCCATGGCTTGTTGTTAGAAAAACACCGTACCTTTATGATGGGTACGGTGTTGTCCACACAGAAGTTCATGTAATCCGTAATGCAGTCTGTGATGCTGTTGAGGTCATCCTCCAAAGGGCTGCAGAGGTTGTCCCACACAGTAGAACGGAAACAGTCTCTCAGGGCCTCTTCAGTCTCTGCCGACCATTTCCTAACTGTGCGTTTCACAACAGGTTCTCTGTGTACTAGAGGTTTATACACAGGCTGGAGATGAACCAGGTTGTGATCTGAGCCCCCCAGGGGAGGGAGAGGTGATGAGCTGTATGCCTCCTTGGTGTTGGCATACAATAAGTCCAATGTTTTATTGTCTCTGGTGTGGCAGGTGACGTACTGGGTGAAGGTGGGGAGAGTGGAGGACAGGGAGATGTGATTAAAGTCCCCAGAGATCAGGAAAAGGGCCTGAGGGTGCTGTGTTTGGAGTCTGCTGGTTACAGTGTGCAGGACCTCACAGGCTGCTGCAGCGTTAGCAGAGGGCGGGACATACACAGCTATCACAATGACGTGTGTAAACTCTCGCGGTAAATAGTACGGTCTCATGCTAACCGCTAGCAGCTCAATGTCCTTACAGCATAGCGTCTCTTTGATAGATAAATGCCCAGAGTTACACCATCTATCGTTCACAAACACAGCCAAACCCCCTCCTCTCTTCTTACCACTCTCCGTTGTTCTGTCAGCCCGAAGCAGATGGAAACCGTCTATGTTTATGTGTGAGTCCGGAGTTAGCGCGGTTAGCCACGACTCTGTGAAGCACATCACGCTGCACTCCCTGTAGCTCCTCTGATGTCGGGTTAGAGCCGCCAGTTCATCCACTTTTTTGGGGAGCGATCTCACGTTCCCCATAATAACAGATGGAATCGCTGGCCGGTACCTCCTGACCTTACTGCGACGCCCGATCCCGGCCCGAGTGCCGCGTCTCTTCCTCCTCACCTCGCGGGGGATGTTGGCTCGCTCGGCGGTAGGCAGAACAGCGGAGGCCCCGAGGGCTAACAGCTGATCCCTGCTGTAAACAATGGGAGGTCGGACCTCCACGCGCTCTCCGGACACAGATGCCATAAAAAATGTGATAAAAAACACGATTGTCCATAAAATTCTGAGCGCCATTGTGGAGTAGTACAATCCACAATAGAAAAACAACAAGAAGAAGAAGAAACACAATAACAACAAAAAAAGGACTCGGTCAGGTCGGAGCTGCTGATACTGGCTGCCAGCTCGGAGCGGCGCCGGAAGTAGATGGTATGTCATAGTAGTATGGTCATCAAAATATATTGGAAACCGTTTAAATAGTTACTTTTGTCAGAACTATGTTAAAATCAACATCTGATACAAAACTAAATTCAAAATTTTAAGAAAGTATTAAGAGTATCATCTGAGTTGTACAGAGGATGAAATAGCTCATCTATTTTTGTACTGTAACGTATCCTAGATCAAAGGCAGCATTTATTTCAGAACAATGCTGACTGTTAGCACTGCTGTTCAGGGCCCAATGAAACAGAGAGTCACTGAAGCAGACACGAGGGCTATGAGAATGGTAGAGTCGGAGAGCAGCAGGGCTGGGACCACAAACTGGGGCAAACACATGTCATACGACTCAGCATAAGGCTGAGCTGGAAAACCAACAAAAGGCAAGGCAGTAATCAGCAGACAAATGTAGGATTACATCTCACTCCACCTACTTGGTAAGCAGTGAGCGTCATGAAACCACAGAATTTAGACCATCACGTAGTGCTCTGTTAGTACCTCCCTTTCTGCACTGCACTAAACCTATAACTCACTGAAAACAGATTTAGGTGCACAAATGGGTGTCTTTGTGCAGTTTTACTACAAATTAGTTACATCTCTTTTCTCGAAGGTAACTTTTTGTTTGGGTCAACCTCCAAAAGCTATGAGGAAAAGGTGACTCTTCTATGAAAACAAAGGTTCCAATGCTCCAAATAGCATATGGGGTTATGCATAACTCTGATAGTCTCAGAGTGTAAGCAAATGATCTGTTCATGCATACATGGCCAAACATGTTTACAATGAACCAAAGGACAGTATTAAATCAGCCTCTCTTCTAATTTAGTCCAGTGTGTGGATAACAGAGTTGCAAAAATGTCAGATCAAGAGGAAAGCCATGTCATCACTACTTGAATGGCACCGTGGCACTTTTTATATGCAATCCATAGTTTTCTCTTACTTTGGCTCAGTTTTTGATGACTTTGAAATCAACTTTGTTAAGGAAGTGTTTTTTGATTTTTTTTTTGTCTCTAAATACATTTGTAATTCAGGCTTCTAAAACAGCCACCACCTTTCAAGCCTCTTATCTTTGTATGAAAATGAATCAGTCTTATCTGCTGATCCACAGTGTGTTATGAGGGAAAAACTGCCTGCAGCCTCCTGTAGGTGGCTGGTTCAGAGTGACTGAACTCTTAGATCAGGCAATTTAGATTCTTTGCACAGTTTTCTACATGATGCTGCTGTTTTCTCCGACACTGCCGTTCGTTTACCAGCTCTGTCTGTTGCACAGATTTCATTTTCATACTCCAACATAAAGATATGTTAAGATCATGCCAACCTGTTACTCCTCTCTCTGCCCTAGCATGCAACCGGATGTCAGCAGTTGACCTATGCAATCACACAGAACCCTGCATACTTAATTAGCCTTGGGGAGAGGTGACAGAAAAGGGAGGATTAAGGTAGCACTCTTAAAGGGGATTAGAGAACCAAAAGACCATCAGGAATTACCAGCTCAAAAGTGCTTTTTTTGGAGTACTACAAAGGAAAAAAAATGGATGTATCTCTGATCATTTTATGCTAAAGGCACAGATAGGACTGTTTAAACTAGGAAAAAAAAAAGCATCAAACTGCATCTTGTCTCTGCTGAAGCAAAGAAAATGAGTCAATGGCATCAATGGAATGTCAACTCTTCTGTGGAGGGGAACTGAGCTTGGCCCTCCAGTATTTTTCAAAGCATTCTCTTTAAGCGGATGCCAGCTTCAATGAACGTCTCCCAGAGTTAGCAGCAACTCCTGGGAGATGAAGGCAGCCAATGCCCTGGAAAAGCCCAACTCTTCAAAGGCTTGTGTGGTTGTTCCTCTGGAGAAGGTGATGTAATCTCAGAAATGTCTCCTGGCTGACAGTTTATGGGGTAGGTGGAAGCTAGGGAGCTCCACAGAGAAAAAAAAAATGGTTTGACAGGAGTTAGATAAAACACAAACTTGTAAAAGGAAATGCAAATTTGGAGAAAGTAAAAGGCTATGTAGGCAGGGTAGTGAGTTCACACCAGCTCCCTGCCAAATGCTGGTAAATTTGGACTGAGGGTGATTAACTGTCTCCTCCGCCAGCCACGGTGACACACAGAAACGTTATCAGTAGATATTTGTAGGAAACAGGAAAGAGGAGAACAAACATTTTCTGACATCACCACTATTACAAACCGATTTTAAGCAACTCGAGTCATTTTCAGACATCCACTTGGACAATTCCGGGAAAATCTGGGTGCGATATTTTCTAGAGCAAATTTACTTCAGGTATGTTTAAGTACTGGAAATATGTTGTGTGGTTTAGATGAGGGAGCTGCCTGCAGAAGGCAGCACAGATGACGCCCACTTGCTAGCAGTAAATGCAGCGGACTATCAGCCGAGCTCTTCACACATCAGTGCTATCCACAGGCTTTACACTGGGATGCTGGAAGGTTAAAGACTGGGTAATGTCGTATCTGACTCTGTTCTCGTACACGCCTGTGTCATGTGTGAAAACATGAACATAAATCAAAGCAGTTTCTAACTAGGGCAACATGTTTTTGTCACCAAGTCAATGTTGCCTGACTTGTAACACGAGCCAGAGGAGCAGGAAATGATCTCATGCTGAACATGTCTGGTCAGGAACAGAGTTAACAGCATCTAAAATGGGCATCTATTTAGTCCTGCACTAAACAACGCCTGGACAGTTGTCATCACAGACTAATATCACAAAATTAGTCTTACAGTTCTACTTGTGCCTCTTCTGCCGGTCGATTTGAAAGCACAGCGGCTGTCGTGTATCCTTGACAAAAAATACTGATTTATTTCTCAAAAATGTGAGCGCCACACTTTTCATGTGCTCACTTTTCAGTGCCACCACATTTCAGTAGTGTGTTAGCTGGATCGCTGAATGGTATCCATGACAACTAGCAGGCCTCACACAAATTGCTGCCTGTCAATTATATAATTACACAACATTAGGTACAGGAGGGTGACTTTTGTAGTCAATTACATTTTAAATATCAATGGTAAAACATATAGATGTATGGTAACATTTTGATACAACTTTCATATATTTGCAGCATGAACAACAATGCATTATACATTTACAATTATAATGACAATCAACGACAGCCACGGAGTAAACCTTTCACAGCATCTTTGTGACTTAATTTTCATCTTCAAATAGCACTACTACAGTTCTTCACAAAGGACAACATGATAACATCTCTTTATCCCCCTTTTATTTTATCATAGTTGCCAATTTTTCAGCTTTGATTTTGCATAAGTCATTCTACTCAGTTATGTTTAGTAAGAGAAAGAATAGACTATAAAATGTGAGTTTGAAATAGCTTTAAAAATCTCATATAAATATATTCAAACTACACATAATCTTAAAAACAAACCAAAAATATGCAGTATGCAGACAAGGGTTGGGTGAGTGGAAGGATATATTCATTAACTCTCAGGGTTTTTTTCATATGCTTTACATTTTGTTGGTGGTCTGCATTCTTGAGAATTCTATCACATTAATAATTATCCTATCAAGTGCAACACAAAGCGAGCAGCAATAGAAAATCATGGTTGGATCTGTGCACTCTTATGTCTACTTTATGTGAAATAGTGCCACAAGAAGGTGCCTCCTTCATTTTGGTTGTGTTGAGCTTGAGTTGAGAGTTGTACACAGAGACTTGCAGAGATTCTCATCATGTATTGGTAGCAAATGTAGTGCCATAGAGACCCAGTACTAATATTGTTCTAAGTGCAAACATAAAATGTACAAAGAAGGAACTAGCTTTAAGTCTAGTGTATTTACACGTTTGAGATTGTTAGCTCAAAACCAACAACATTTTGAGCTACCAAGCTATAAAGGGCCACTAGCTGCACCACCTTAATTATTTAATAGCATATGTTATCCCCGTGTCTTTGTTTAATCAGAGGTTAGCAGTTATATGAAAGGATACCTTATAAGTATAACAGGTACACACACAAATCACTGGTTGTTGGCCTGACATTGGCCATTTTAAAAAATCTAATTCAAACTTAATTTCTGCTTCCTGAAATCTAACTTTAATTTCTAATATCAGTCTTACTGACTTACAAACAGTTTTGTTTTCCAATCATTATTAAAACAAGATAACCGGGATAATTATCAAGCTATATTCGATTTTGTCAATCAGCAACCAACTTCACTTACGCTGCTATACAATAATCCAAATACAATCTCCAACAGTCTGTGGCATATTTAACTTGGTTTGTATCTCTTTTGTTCTTTCCTTCAGCTTAATTACAATTTAAAGTCCACAGTAAAAAAAGTCAATTTGTTTTTTCCACAGTGGATGAATCTATTTGCGCCCAAGTCCATAAATAAATGTGTTCTGCATTAGAGATCCCAATAATGTCCAGAATTATTGTGATTATATTTCCTGAGAAAAACAGGTTAACTTATACTGTAGGTTGTAGGTAGGTTAAATGTCATTCATGTTATTAATTTAAAGTGCAACAATTATTGAAGGCTACCCCTCGTTTTATAGTGTTGAGCATTTGTGATATTTTTGTTTAAACTTTAAAATTACTAACACTCTTGAGAAGAACATCTTCTATCTAATGACATCTTTAGGCATTTTACATGTAGCTTTTGCTAAGTGACACATTTGCTTCTTTTGGGTTTGGCCGATGACTGCTTTAACCACATCGGGATATTTTTTTACAATAAAGATGCAACAGTAGGAGATGCTGTAACTGCTCGATGGTGACAATGTCTGTAATCGTAGCTTAATCGTCAATCGAGGTGAAACGGAGAGGCAGTTATTTAGATCAATAACATCAATAAACATACTATATCCACCAAGGTCAGGCTTTTACCAGTGAACAGTAAACAAACCCCTGGTCGCTGCGGAAACAAGCTCAGCACCCAGCTCTGATTTTCCCTACCTGCTATTCTCTCTGCGCTCCGCCAGCATCTCAACTCATCAACAGAAGAAGAGACAAGAATATTCCACCGTAAGCCAAAGACCAACCGCTCTTCCTCCCAACAACAGTGTCTTCCTGAAACAGAGAGGCGATGGCAATGGTGTCATGCCTTCCCCTCACAGCAGCGCAAGGAGAGTAGAGGAGAAGCGCGGTGGCATGGCTCGTCTTTATTGGCAGTACCAGTGGCTTTGTTCGCCAGCCAGCATACTGTGTGTGTATGTGTATGTATGTGTGTGTGTGTGTGGTCTGCCGGGACTGGCACAGCTGATCCCCCCCTGACACCGGGTGGGGTGTACAGGGCTTTGGAGGAAGAGGAGGGGAGGAAAGGAGGGCGGGCTTTGGCCTCAACGACGACAGGAACATACCATTACCACAAGAAAAGGGGAGGAGGAGTGGGAGGCAGAACTCACAGCAGTGAGCATCATTAAAAATTCATTTTCTGGCCATTTCAGTCGCCATCCTGTACATCCAAGCTCAGACAGCTCACATTAACTTTGCATTATTATGTGGTGTGCTTTCGGGGACAGGTACAGGGAATGAAAAAAGCATTCTCAATTAATCTACATGTGTCACACTAAAGGGTTTGTAGAAGGCAACTGAAATATTAATACCCGATAACATTTTTAATAAAAAAAAAACCAAAACAAAACAAAAACTTACCTTATCTTAAATTCTTTGAAAGCAATCAGTGAGATTTTCTAATGTTTTTAAAAACATTAAAGGGCTAAAGTGATTAAAAACTGACTGCTATTTTAATAATTTAGTGGTTAATAGGAATGTGTGTGAATAGTCAACTAGATGTTTAAACAATGCTTTCCTTGCTAGTAAGCACTGAAAATACCACATACATACTATAAAGAGACTGGAATAATGTAATGATAAAGATGTTGGTTATCCCATTTCTGACTCCAAAGAGCCACCCAACAACAAAACATCAAACATGTTAGCCAACAGTGTTGTTGTTGCTGAGGGTCCTGCACACTATCTTTGGCATTCCAAGTTCTCAGATTACGACTGAGACCACTGCCTTCACTCTACATATCTTCTATAGCTCCTCTCTCAGGCCTTGGTATGTCTCGAGCTTCACATGTTCCTGATGTTGCTATCACTTGGTATAGCTACATCTATCACTATTCTGCCTCTGCTTGTCCACCACTACTTTGTCCGGTTGGTTGGCCATCACCAGTTTGTCCATCTGTATATGGAATTCCCACACAGTGTAGATTTGGTCATTCTCAACCACCCAAGGACACGTCTCCCATTTTGACTTCGGGACTTTCATTCCACACTCGGCACGATGTTCCGGTACACTATGCCAGACACCTGGTTCATTCATGCATCCCCTGCTTGCTAGCATCTTGCACCCTGTTGTAGTGTGCTGGATTGTCTCAGGGGTATCTTTGCACCCGGGGTCTTGCCTGGTGTGGTAGACCCCAGCCTCTACTGATCTCGTGTTTAGAGCTTGTTCCTGTGCTGCCATGATAAGTGCCTCTGCGCTGACTTTCAGTCCAGCTTTGTCCTACAATACTGGCTAAAGATTATTTTGATAGTCAACTAATCTGCCAATTTTTCTTTGATTAGTCAACAATTATTATCTCCGACTCCTATGTGCAAACCTCCTGTTCAAGGCTCCAGTGCCTCACCTGCTCAAGTCTGCCCGACTGGGAATATCACCCTGTTGTCTCGTCCCACGGCAAATTAAAATAATGACCCGGGAAACATATGAATTTGAAAATAATCAAATGTATTTTTAGCATTACTCAATAGGGCCATCAGAATAAAAATGAAATAAATAAAGATTTTAGGTAATACAAATTAAAGTGCTAGCAGGAGTTTAAAATGAATGTGCAAATAGGAAACTAAAATGGCTTCTGTCCATTCAAATAAAGCTTTAAATTAAGTCAAAAAGATTTCTTTTTAAGTCTCCATTTCCATTTTCTACCATCCTGCTGTTTTGCCTTTCATGCTGCATTCTTCTTCTTAGTACTGAGTGCAGTCTTGGCAGACAATACAGGTGATACTGCCCCATAGCGTCCTGTACGCTAATCAGCTACTTCTTCTATTTGCCACATTGTTTACATGAGATGAATTTCTACAATGGCAGATATGGACAAAATACTGTTGCTGTTAATCTGACTATCTGCTTACATATACACACGCAGTTACTGTCCCTCCATTTAGAAAGACGTCAGAGTGAACTTCGGACGTGGCTTCTACATTCAACACAGACGCTCTCACAACCCAAATCCCGACATTGGTCTTGAATAAATTTAATCTTTTTAAATTAAATTTATGTATGCTGTATGCATTTTGTTCATTCCCAAGTTGTCTACACAACAGCCAAAATACTGTCTTTGGTTATTAACATTTGAAATGAGGAAGGCACTTGACAATGGCACTTGACAAGTAACACAAAATTATCTGCCTTTCCAGAAAAACAAAAACTTGGTTTTGTGAGGGTACAAAACCCTGTTTAGTCTTTCCCTCCCAGGCTTCTAGACTTCTGATTGGCCAACATTTCGTTTTTAGCGTTTACATGTGGACGGAGATATTTTTTCAAAACTGCACATGTGGACGGGTTTTTTTTTTTTGTTTTTTTTTTCTTTAAACAAAAACGGAAAATCTCCATTTTCAAAACTACCCGTGTACGTGTACGCCTATTATCAAAATGAAATACCAAATCTTTTATGACTCAAGCTTCTTAAACATGAGAATTTTCTTCCTTTCCTTTTTTTGAAATTGTAAATGAAAAATATCTTTGGGTTGAGAAAAAATTTGCTTTTTTTAAAACTCCAAATTATCAATTGAAACATTTTTTTACAATTTCCTGTGGCTTAATAGACAAAATGAGGAGATAAATATCAAATTAATTGACAGTGAAAATTGCCATTAGTTACAGTCCTGCAGAATTAGTATGGCACACTGAGATTCACATTACAGCTGTTTAACTGCAGTGATTAGGGGAATTTCCTGACCTGAAAATTGGCCTTGAAAAGTTCAGAAACCTCTACAAAAGACTATAGTGGAGCATGCTGACAGCTAGAGACATTAATGCTTCACTAAGAAGATAGTGAAATGTGACTTCCAGCAGGGAAGGACAGGATCATATTGAAACGAGTCTAGAAGGGGAAACGGATCACAGATCCACCTCACTGAACAAAACATGCTATACAATATCACACTTCCAAGGTTAAATGAAAGTGAAAAGAAATGCATGCTAGCAGTAGCTTAATTGCAGTCAGGGAGACCTGTTGCGTTAAAAAGCCTTAAGAGATCTGCACCAACTCCAATCACTCTGCAGTTGGTGTGAGATTTTAGTTTTCGAATGAACGAAAAGTGAGAATATAATCCAACATTTTATTATAGCTTCAATGATCACCACTAATAATCATGAATCACACACAACAGCACCAACATTTAAGATCATCTAGAGTCCAAACCGTTATTGCCATGCAGTTACAGACAGAGTATGGGCTATGAAAATTACAGCCAATTAAACTGTGGTGATAAAAAGACCTGTGGAAACCCCTCTCCTTCAGTCTGTCCAATAAAACAGCAGACTGTATATAACGCATTACTCCAATCTCATATATCATCTATATCCAACTCTCTGGCTGACATAAGCAGCTTCAGGTCATAAAAAAAAAAAACCGCTTACTTCATATAAATATGTGTAGGGATAAAAATAAAAATACTACAAAAACGCCTCCAAGTATTGAAGCTAGGATGTACTGACATATTGGCTGAATATCTGCATCAGTACTGGTTCACTTGTACTGCACCCTCTCATCAAAATATGGTCACCTATAGCTAAAAAAAACAAAAACATAATACTGGCTGCTGTTACTATGGCAGAAGTCCAAAACCAATGGGTGAGGTCACAGTGGTTGCATTTATTTTCCATACAATCTATGGTTACATGGCATTTACCAATAACAGAGGAGGATATTTATCTTTTGGTTCATTTTTTTATTATATACTGAAGAGTCAAAACATTTTTATTTATTTTTTAAATAAAGATTTTATTTCCATTGGAAAAATTGGTAAATAATACACAAAAACAAAATAAAAAGACATGGGGTTTTTTTTGCATCAGCATTATCTATCAGCTGAAAGTTTGCTTTAAACATCAGTATGAATCCTGACCCAAAATTTCACACAAGCTGAGGCATTTCAATTCATAAGCTGCAGTAATTTTCATATTATAAATAAATTCGATGAAAAGACCATAAATGAAAAGTAAGGCTGTCTCTTTATATACTCTGATTTTCTGTAGCCTTCAGCCCATTTTTGAGGAAGTACACTTTTATAGTTCTACTTTAATAAAAGGTTCACCAATTTATAAAACAGCTGGCCTTTTTTTCCCCTGAACACTACTCAAACAGAAGTAAATAGTTCTTTTATTAGGGGTACATTTTCAGCTGCGGATTAATAGCTGTGTAGACTAGTAAGTGAGGTGATTGTGGTTTATCTGATTGACTGAAAATAGACTATATGAACAAAAGTGCTGGGCCACCTACCACCACTTACAGTTGATTGTGGAATTAAAAGGAGTTGAGAACCTTCACAAACTGTCTTGTTGTGGCATCTTTTTACAGTACCACCTTTCAAATTCAGTGAGCTCCTTAGAATGACTCGTTCTTTCACAAATGTTCATAAAAGCAGAGTGCATGGTAAGGAGCTACATTTGAATTCAATTCAATGAAATTCATTTTTATTTATTTAACACTAAATCACAACAACAACTGGCTTGAGGCACTTTATATTCTAAGGTTAAGACCCTACAATAATAAAAGACCCTATAATAATACACCTATGACAATAGGAGTGAAAACACCTGAATTCAAAGTTTCAGGTGAATCAACCCTTCAAACATTTTAAAAATCTGCAGTATTCTGTTTTATCATGTCATCAACTTGATGTAATCCAATGGCGCGAGACAAAACATAGACACAAACTATATGTGCATAGCAAGTGTGTAGTGTCACTAATAGGATGTGCAGGCCCTTCCCTTGAGTGCTAATTAAGAACGATCCTCTTGTGCTTTATTAGTGCGTGCTGCTTCTTCTCAAGAAAGATGACAACTAGTAAGCTGCGACTTAAGTCTGTTGTTTGACGTGGGGTTTATACCGACGAGCCTAATACACCAGCAACTCAGGCCATATCGTTTTGTGTGTTATGCATTTTGAATGGCCTGAGAAAGCTCAGTTGGCGCACTGAAAGGAAAATCAGCATTGGCCTTGAGCTGCATCATCCACAAGATTTTAATGCAGCCGCCCAGCTACACTTAATCAATAATAAGAGCCTCACAAAGTACAGAATACACCCCACAGCTCCCATCCCACCACACAAAAGCAGTTAGCAGGTAAAAAATAAAATCTCTAATGGTAATATTCGATTTGTTAGTCTAGGATCTTTGTTTTGGTTTAATCTGAGCCTTTGGTGTAATACTTAAAAATGCTATAGTTTCAGTTATCCTCCAGAGTGGGTTTGCTTGTTTCAGTTTACTTTATGTTTAGTTTTACAGGGTTTGTCCTGCATCCACCAAAGAGGCTTTGACATTCCTCCAAAAGAAATTCATCAAAGATGCAATAAAGGATTTTTAACCACCTTTTCTACCCAGGTTTCAATTTACTCAAGAATAAAGTAAACCTTTGCCCATAACATGGCCAAAAATACCAGGAAAAATGACTCCTAAATGTCTTAAATATATGCAGACACATTGTATTTATGTGCACAGTCATTGCCCAAATGCCCGTCCTGAGAAACGAAATGCCTGCTTTTAGTTAAGTTTTAATTATTTTTAAGGGTCAGTTTTTGTTTGTATAATGGTAGATTGTAATGCAGTAATTATGATGTTCAGAACTGTAAAAGACAACAATACTTTGTAGTAGTGCTTCTTTGTGCTGGCTGTACTCACAAATTTGAACATACTGACAAAAGACATTATATATATATATATATATATATATATATATGT
This sequence comes from Etia nguti, assembly GCA_015106755.1. Taxonomy (NCBI): domain Eukaryota; kingdom Metazoa; phylum Chordata; class Actinopteri; order Cichliformes; family Cichlidae; genus Etia; species Etia nguti. Next base: position 12,623 of record VUQG01019078.1, read on the forward strand.
ATTTGTTTGTTCACTAGACTCGTTCTTTCATACTTTGTTTTGTTTTAATATTAGTTAACTATAACTTGGTGTCAACCAAATATATAACCTGTTACTTGTTACTTACATAAAACCCTGACATACAAATTCTTATGAAAGGTCATCAGGGCTACAAAAAGTCGAATGTATTGGGGATGATAAAACCCCCAATATTTAGCAGCCATTTTTTCATATATAATGTAAGAATAGCTTTTGAAAACAAAGTAGGACTTCTATACTCCAAATAGTTAGCTGAAGCAAAATCTCCATTTGTTATTAGAGTGTGGACGGTGACCAGAACAAAGCAAACTGTCAGCAAGAGCACATCACACGGGAAAACTATTGTTAATCTATTGCAGATCCTTGGGAATGATTCATAATAGTTAACAGTTATAAAAGCAAGAAAAGCAGAGAGTAAATGAGTAGAAAATTCATTTAGGCCAGCATTTATTGCTGACATTCAGGAGACATAAGGCACTGTCCAAACAGCCAAATACTTTAACCGCTTAATCTCCCTTACCCAAAAAATAGCAAAACACAACAAAAATCTACAGCTGCAGAGTGAGGAGAAATGCATGTTGTTGGGTTTAATAAATGCATGAAAAGAACAGCTGTCTCCATGTTTGTATAATTATGGCTTAGATGAAAATCAGAACACATTTTATGAATAATCAATGTAGAAATCCTTGTAATTCCAACAGGGTTCATTTTTTCCTAATTGTATTTAGGTCAAAGTAAGCCCTGTTTCAGCCCCGGGGAGTAAACTCAACTGGATAACCGGTGATAAAAGGTTCAAAGTTTCAATGCCTGTTAGGCCTGAATCACCGTGAGAGAAAAGCAGAAGAAAGGAAGACCCGGAGGGTACACAGTCAAGACTGCACCACCAAATACTGGCAGGTCTTGAGTCATCTCAGTAAATCACAACAAAAGGGGAACTTGACAGCTGCTTGGTAGACCGGGTCTAACTAACTGGAGGCAGAACACCACTAAGTGTTCTTGGCAATGCTGCTGTATTTTACAATGCATGGAAATTTGCATGTGACAGTATTGCTACCCAGAGGTATAATCTATTTGCTTTTCTGTGGCTAAAAAAAGTAACAGGGTTACTCCTTACAGATGAAATATACTACATTAGTGTCACTAATTGTATTGTATGTGGAAAAGGCAGTACAATCACCTCACACGGGCAGCACACTGGTAAACTCCAAGAAGTTTTCCAAACAGGTGACTTAAGTGAGAGCTGTAACTTACTGTTTGGGTTTGCCCATTGACAGAACAAAGTTAAGAAATAATTCAGTTACTGGCAGTTAGCAGCAATCGGGTTTCTGTGCCTCGAGTTTTCAAATTATTCAATGTGATGCAGTGTTTATGCAGAGCAGTCTGATAAAGAAAGCTGCACTGCAGTGATAAAAGGCTGCCTGGTAAGGCTTAAGATGGTGTCTGTAAAGGACTTTTAAGGACTAACTGATCAATTGTCAGCACAGTAGCTCAGTGGTTGCCTCACAGCATGAAAGATCTGAATTCGAACATAGGTAGGACCTTTCTGTGCGGGGAGTGCACGTTCTCCCCATGTTTGGGTATCCTTTTCTCCCTGCACTGAAAGGCATGGCAGTGCTTCCGGTGTTTTTCTTGGCTCAAAAAAGGCATTTTAGGGGTGACTATGCACAAGAGGTCCACATATAGTTTAAAATAACCAGTCCGTGTTATCGTGTCCATCTATTTTCCTGTTATTTTAGGCCATTTGTTAAACAAAGGGGATTTTACTGTTGACTAAATTAAATCCCACTTAAACAAATTGCTTAAAAAGTATTTCACTGCAGCCCTGGTGAGTTTCCTGTTGGTGAACACCAAAACCTATTTCCTGCTTTCCTGGTTCCTGCTTCCAATGCTAGAACACAGAGACTGTTATTTATTCACACACAGCTCTCTATGTAGATATAAACTCAATTCAGAAATTGAGTTTAGCACAGCCATCAACAGCCACCTCAACTAATCAGGTTTTTAGATTAGATTAGACTCAAGTGATGCACACTTACCAGTTTACTGCAATAACAGACCTCTACATATTCACTGCTATTTCTAGTGGCTGCCATTCATTTATTTCTGTAAACAGGCTCTTCTGTGGCCTTTTCAGTTAAGGTTTACTTTACAAGTCTGTCTTACTGTGTTCATTGATTAGCTTTAATTGTCCTTTGTCTTTAAACTAACTTAAATATAATAAATATACTAGCATGAGATGACCATCTGATTTAGTCTAAACTGCACATTATATAATAAATCAACACCTAAACATAAAAACATCTCACTCTCGATACTCTTCACAACGAATAATGGCCCATATATGTTAGCTATTCTGGCTCATTTTGTCTGCAGCCACACAGGCATGTATTTGCAGTGCTATTTTTTAGTATTTCTAACCTGCACGTTTTCTGGATGAGAGTTCAGCTATGTGCACTTACTGCCCCCGCTCCCTACCTTTACAAGTCACAAGCAGAAATGTTATGTAGCTTTTAATTGTATCGTGTTTATTTATGTCATACCACACCTCTCACAGCGCCAGAGCATGAAACAAGTTTTCTGCCCCAGCCTGCTGGGAGGTAGTTAGCTTGTGTGCAGGCATCCGGGCAGATGGCCATACACTCAGGGACAGTGCGCGCACACACACAGGTGACTGATGCACATCAGGCGCACAGCAGACAGTAAAATGAGGACGATGTGACCGCGATAGCCTTGCCAGTCACTGCGAATTTGCTCCTAAAAGACCAGGTACAACGAAACACTCACTGCAACCCGATTTAGCCACCTATAATAAAAAAAATAATACATTTATACAAAGCGACATACTGCACACGTACCCTGACCGTTTTAATTACCAGCGTTCCTGTGTGTTTTCCAATGGCTGCGATCTGTTAAAGTCCTGCTTTAGGACTCAGCTCCACCGTCAGTGAGTGAAAACACAACCAAGCAGCAATCCCCTCAGTTTGCAGCTACGCTAGCCCGCAACATGCAGCTAGCCACCAGCTGATCGAACTAGCATCGGCGTATCTGAACCTCAACTGTCAAGCTAAACGGGTGACGTTCCTTCAAATGTACGGCCTTCAATAACTTTACTGCAAATAAAGATGGCAGGTGGTGTTTCCACAGTTAAAGCGGGTTCGTTGTGTTTTTCCGGAGGTTGCCACTGTCATGCTAACACCAGCGTTTAACGGTGCGGACTGTAGTTGAGCCGAGATGCACATTCCAGCCCATGCTAACTCGCATGCTAAGGCAGCTAGCACACATTTGCTAACTAGCCACTTCCAGAGAGGAGAGCGTCTTTGGTGTACCCGCCATCTACTCACCAGTAAGCAGCGTTTGCGGCAAAATGCGTCGGTATGAGCGTTGAAGATAACCTCCAATGTGTGAATTAAGTCGGTACGGGGCACTCCGTGTATATCCATATGTCTCAAACGATGCGTTAATCCCAAAGTGGTCACTGCTCCCTCTCCTTCCTTTCGCCGGTCGCCATGTTTCATCAACATCCAAATAAGCCGAGCTTGTAGCCAGGTCCCAGCGCCGATTTTCCTCCTAACAGCATCCTCCTCTCGGCCCCGAGCGAGGCCGCATCTGAAACACAATCCTGACATCTGTTGGATAAAAGGAAAAACACACTCGGTGGCATGGATTTAATGGACACGCATTCATTTCATTTTCCCTCTCTTTTATTTAAACTCACAGAAGGTGTTAAGGCATAAAACTTTTTTGTTTTTACATTTCTGAGACTTTTTTACTTCATGAAAAAATAGATTATATTTTTTAAAAAATGGAATAACATCTTTTGTTAAATCACACTGTATTTGGTAATTTTCCTTTATAAGCATCGTTGAAAAATGTTGTGGGACTGTTGACAGGAATTCTGATAATTTACCTACCTCCCACTTACCTGGAGGAGGCTTTAATAAGTAAACTGGGGGTATAAAATATAGGAGTGGGGGCCGCAACTGGTCCACTGGAGTCCAGTTTGGTGAAAAGAAAAGTGTGAAAACTGTAGTGAAGTCACAGACTACTTCACTTACACACACACAGACAGTTTCAATGCAAAACTAATATATGGCAATAATCAATAATATCAATAGAAGAGTCCACCTTTTGATCAGCACCATGGACAGCAACTGCAGTGAGCAGTCGGGGGAACAGACATATTTATTTAAGCTTGTGCTACAAACTCACACGGTCTTCTTCAACTAAGCTATCACAATCCCCAAACAGATTCAGCCTTACTAAAGTAACACAAAGTCAACTGTAATGACTATAAGCACGGAACAAAGGAGACAGACCTATGAACCACAGGTCCCCAAAGACTGACTGGACGGGTCACTGTATAACAAGCATCTCATTCAACAATCATTTCCAGTGGACCAACTTCTATATATATCATGCAAACATGTCATAGTATGAGATTATATGTTCAACATATAAGTGTAACAATGGATGAATTCATTATACAAACCTCTACTACTCAAACTACTCGCTCTTTAGAGCTTCATCTTCTGGGCCTTGTGCTCAGGGAAGTTGTAGACAACCCTGCTTAAACCCAAAGACCCAGCAGTATATTTATCCTGCTTTCTTCTCTCCTTACACTTTTGGGAACCACTTTTTTTTTTTTTTTTTTTCTTGA
>VUQG01019079.1:0-38134 GCA_015106755.1 Etia nguti
GTTTTTTTCAAATTAAAAAAAAAAAAAAAAAAAAAGGAGACAGACAACCATTCACACCTACGGGCAATTTAGAATCACCCATTAACCGCATGTCTGTGGACTGTGGGAGGAAGCTGCAGTCCAAAGACATACAAGCAAACACAGGGAGAACATGTACACTCCACACAGAAAGTCCCTGGCCAGATGGTGGAGTCAAACTCAGGACCTTCATGCTGTGAGGCAACAGTGCTAACCACCACACCACTGTGCTGCCCGTCTAAAAGTAACCTGTGTGACAAATGTGATTATTTTCACAACAACAAGCACTACACAACATTCAGACAAACATTTAGCAATATTACTTTAAGCTCCTTTACAGTAGCTTTTTAAATCATTCTGTTCTAGATTTGTGGATATTGTATGTGTCTGTTTTTCAACACTAGCACTGTAAGGGAATAAATAGCAGATTAATGGTAAAACGTTTTATGCATTTTTGTTATAAGAAATCCAAACACAATACAACAAGTGTACACTGCACCTAAAACCAGAATATGTATTTCTCCTCAAGGGACAATCCTCAGGTTGTGTTACCTCTGTTCTCTGTGCTCGCTTCCACAAATATAATAAATTCTTAGTGCACAAGAACTGCAATAATCAGGAACAGTGTAGTGTTTTTTCCATGGAGGCATGGAAAAGCTTTTATTTTTCTTAGCGACAAAGAGCCTGATAGAAAGGAAATATCAATTTATATGTGAAAAACACAAGCAAATTTAATATATGTGTATGTGTATGTACAGTATGAATGCAATAGAGGCCCAGTGTTGAATTCCTCTCCATCCTCCCCCGGGCAGTTGTACAAATCCTAAAACAAGCCACCAGATGGTCACCCCCAGGATACAGCTACTGAGGGGATGTGTACTGGGAAAAGCAGCTAATATTAGACATATTAGAGCATTTCTCAAGGTACTTCCACTGACAGATGGCATGAGAGCATCTTTGACTCACAGCACAATGTGAGTGAAATCTAACCAAGCGCAGCACTATAAAAACTCTAGCACTCTATATTTAAGGCTAAACATAGTCCCGAGCCCTCTGAAAGCATTCGAGACCTGAGATTAATTTTTCTTTCAAGTAAGATATTTTGACAATGGGCCGAGCAGACGGCAGACTGCGCTGGTTGCTGCCAAAGTCTAAGTATGAGGTTGGAGACAACGCGTTCTCATCCCAGGGTGACACATAATGCCATTTTGTCAGATGCCGCCTGTGTCTCACCATTACGCACAACGTGTCTTTACACATGTATATCTTGACGCACTGGCTGCTGTGAGATAACAGCCTCATTTTAGAGGCCTGAAAAGTCGGTGAAGGGTGGCGTGAGTGTCAGGCTGATCATCCAAAAGATCTTCAAATCTGAAAAACAACAATCATGGGGGGATTGCTCCATAGACCACCAGGTGTGTTCCACACTACCACAGTCATTGACACTACCACCAGAGAGCACGTGCTTTAGGTCAGACGAAACCTTGTTTTCACCCCTTTTCAAACTTCACAAAGGCATCCTTCTAAAGAGCAACAGGACTATTAGCAACTATAAAAAATGATGTAGTACAAACATCATGTACCCTGACAGAAGGTATTGGGAAATTAAGTAAGAATAATGTTTCGTGGCTTTTGTTCACAAGAAGTAATGAAGTTACTATTAACAAAAGGGTTGTAATCAGTAACTGTGAATAAAGACTGAGCATGACTGAGTATAAATAGGATTGCCCTGTCCTGGTTGGTTTCTGTTGTATGACACAGGAGCATCAAAGCGTGACTTGTAGAGCAGCCCACCTTTTTGTTTACTGTTGTCCTGTGCACACCACCCTGAACAGAAGAGAATCTGTTCAGGCCTTTTCACTGGAGCGTGGAGCGCTAATCTCTGTGGAAATGCAGCTGTTAGCAGCATGCTGCACATATCTCAACCATTACAGTGTCACAGTAATCTCTGTGGGGTCACCGGCAGCAGGAAATCAAGCTTAATTCCCTTTTGAACTGAGTGTGGGATGCTCAGTTCGAATAGAAATGTGTGTTTCTGCAGAACAGAGGTTCAGTGTGGGAGTTAATTATACTGACTGTGTCCTGGTGCTGGGACACTGCTGACCCCAGAGCTATTAGAAGAGAAAAGCGAGAATTATGTGGAAATTAAACACAAAAGTTGGTACAGATATGTGACTATTTTCCTTCATAAAGGAGCCAATGAAGTTTGAGCTTTGACAGCAAAGACTTCCTTTATTAATTAAACAGAAAAATAATTCACTTAGCAGTTTCTGTGTATACTGGTTTGACAGCTAACCTGCATTTATATGTGTAGAAAAACGTCAAAAGGAAATTCATGAGCTATTAATGTACATTTGTGAATGTAGATGTTAGGTAAACATTTGACTTTGGCTGAGTTGGTAACTGTTCAGTTTGTTTAAATTTGTTATTTATTTATTACCTTTAAATTTTCATTTTTCACTTTCAAATGTTCAATTATAGCCTTTTTATATCAGCTATATTTGTAGCATGTGCAGTTTTATCCATGGCTCAGCTGTAGTTCAGCGTCCTCATAATCCCACGTGGCGTTAATGTGAGTCTGCATGACGCAACAATACAAGGACCCTGAAAATGAAGCAAGTAAATAGAGTCCAGTCATTGTTTGTTTTGTTTGTTTTGTTTTTTACTGTTGCATATTTAAATATCTGTGGTGGAAAACACGCGTATCAAAATCTTATCATTTACTGCCCTCACTATGTGTCATATGGAGTGCACAGCCGACAGACAGTGCCAGTAGTATGTTGAGCCTAAAGTCAAACATTTCACTGTGACAGGTGGTCCTTTTCCTTTGATAACTTATTCTGAACACATAGTAAAGCTGGTGTGGACCAGATTATGTTCAGGGATTTCCTGTGATAATGTCTCTGACTAGAACAGGCAGCACTCGGTTGATTGATTTTGTGTAGAAAAGGAGTGAAATGATGTGTCAGCCACCCCTTATTATGTGAGTGCACACAGAGCTCGAAGCAGAAAGCCTGAGTTAACAAAGAAACTTAATAACTGCTGTTGTGATAGCCATTATCTCTGACTGGGGTTATGGGTTTTGTCAAGTCAAGTAAGAGAAGACTGGCTTCCCACAGCAGCACAAACCACGAGGTTAATGAAACTAAGGAAAATGAGATTAATAATAATAATCTTAAGAATAAACAAAACTATTCAACTATTTAAGTTTTTAATTTGTCTTTTGTTTCATTTTTACTCACTACTGTGTTCACTTGTATATTTTCAGTTTTTGATGTGTTTATCCATATAGATGAAACTTCTTCATACTGTCAGACACTCTTCTACATGGTAAGATGTTCAAAAACATAGCATGTTTTCATTTTTTTTCATCTTTCACTTTAACATGTTTATTCAATTAACTTTAATTCAGTACAATTCAAGTTCAATATCAGTTTTATTCATATTGAACCAATTGACAAGAACGTCAGCTCAAGGTGCTGGATAGCTAATAGATGGACAGGTGAGTTACACGATATTGCCAAGAGTATTGGCTCATCTGCCTTCACACACATATGAACTAAACAACCAATTCTTAATCCAAACGGTTTAGTATAATGTCAGTCCATCTTTTGCGGCAATAACAGGTTCATCTCTTCTGGGAAGGCTTTCCACAAGGTTTAGGAATGTGTTTATGGAAATTTTTTGACCAATTTCCTGAATGAACTCTCAGCATTCTTTCACAAATGTTTGCAGAAGCATTCTGCATACCTAGGTGCTTGAGTTTATACACCTGTGGCCAGGGAAGTGGTTGGAAGACCTCAATTCAATGATTTGGATGGATGAGTGAATACGTTTGGCAATACAGTGTAAAAAAACATAGATTATGAATACAGAAGTCCTTATCCTTAGTTTGTGCTTGCAGAGTAAGTCTGCATTTCCAGTTTGATCTTAAGGTCATTGGCTGTATAGCCCTAATGTGCTGTTGCTTTTGATTTTGATTGGAAGCCCCATCAGGATAGCAGCCTAATGAGTCTTTTAGCCATGATTTTAATGGATTCGTTTCAGTAAACAAGCATGGATTCTCCAGACTGATCTATACTCTGGAACCCAATCATAGTTCAGTCATAACTGTATAAGGGTTTGCAACATCCTTTATCCAGTGTAAGACTTGATGTGGTTTTGATCATGATTTGCTACAGTATACTACCACTTAGCATCCTGTTTTCCCCTTTGTTTCCCTTTGAGGTTGTCTAATTTCTTTGACAACAGTGTCCATAAAAGTCTATTACATCAATGCAATGTTTACATTGAATGACATGTTGAAGCCTAACACTATAGGAATCTGTTTTGACACTACAGTGGGACTGGTGCTAGCAGTGTCCTTACCTGTTCCTGGTAGTTACCGACCTCTCTGGTCATTAGAGACCTTTTTTTCTCTACCTGCCTAATGGTAACTCTTAGTATTACCCATCATGTTTTTCTTCCTTTTTCTATGCTTTTTACTTTTTGGGGGGGGGGGCTATTCAACCTGTTGCACAAGTTTAATGAATTTGAAATTGCAATATTTGTTTATAAAGTGCTTTTCATAGACAAACTAATAAAAATTATGGGAATGTAAAAGAATTTGTACAGTGTGAAAAGCATCAGTCAGTGTATGCCTTAGGGTCTAAGGAGAGTGTAGAGGTCTTCTGTCTCATTACAGATAGTATTACTTCTTCCAGTAAATAAAATACTAATACATGTACCTATACACTCTGGAGAACAATTTAAAGGGGTATATGTTTAATTGGAATGAAATTATGTCAATCTCCCTTTTTTGTTGTTTTGATTATGAAAAAAACATGTCTGTTACTCGTTTGTGTATTATCGGGTCTAGTTTTCACAAGCATTTTTCAACAGTAGAAAAGGTGAACCAAAACAAGAGTTTCGTACGCAGAAGCATAAAATGGTAAAAAGTTTATTTAATAGTGAAATAGAGAATAGAGACTTGACAATAATTTCATTAGTCTATAATTAAATATAGTAAATTCCATTATTAGGTCTATCAGTTTCATTGTCAGTGCTCCATAGCATTAATAACATTGCATGTTGTTCAGGTTTTTTTCTTTTGTTTTTGGATCACCCAGTCACATCTTTTGATATTAATTTTTCCTCCACACCTCCTCACTGAGATGTTTTAGTTTCCGTGCTCAGAGTTGTTCTAAGCATTTTCAGAAATCACAAACTCTTAAGCTGGGAGTCATCCCTAATATTTTAAGCTAAGTTAGGAGCTCTTTGAGAACCAGTAAAAATACATTTAGAGCCATAAATATTTGGGCAGTTACACAATTCTTGTAATTTTGCCTCTGTAGACCCCCCACTGGACTTTAAATCAAACATTAAAAGATGCAATTCAAGTGCAGACTTTCATCTTTAATTCATGGGGTGTAATAATCCCTTGCATTAGCCGATTATGAATTACAGCCACTTCTTTATGTATTCCCCCAGATGACACTGTCTGTCTGACCTATGTGTAGCCTAGCAGCAGCATTGTGAGTTATCTGCAAGAGATTCAGGGCAGATTCATTGAGTCAGGAAAATAGTGAATAACAAAGTCAATAAGGGATGAGATGGATGCAATAATGAGTATCTTTAGCTCCTCATTAGAAACTGTGCATCTCAATTTTATAATATTTTTTATATATGAGAAACAGCTGCTAAAGATCTGCTTTATATGAGTGTCAAAGATGATGGACGATGCATATTGAGAGGACAGTTCCCCTAGAGCAAGGGTCTCAAACTCAATTCAGTTTGTGGACAACATACATTTCAATTAGATCCTCAGAAAGTTAGACCAATAAAACCAAATAAGAAAGAACGAAAGGAAGAAAGAATGTTTACATAAAGTACTCTTCATGTGAAGAAGCACACAGTTCAAATCAGATGATGAACAGTGATGTCTTAAAAAAAAAACCAAGCATGTCATTTCAATATAATATATGTTACAAAGTCATAATTTGGCATAATTACAATTAACATGTTACATATTATAGTAGAACTCTAAATGCACAAAGTCTTTGCAAAACTTTGCCATCTTCCCATTTTGCAAGGTCATCCAGTTGGCATAACTGGATCCTTCAGCACGCTGGTTCTGGCCCCCAAGCTGCTGGACTTCACTGCCAGCATACAGCTTGATGCTGATTAGCATCTGCCCAGTTGTGAAACTTTAACCTGCTAGCATGGTCGTGCTGATGAACAAGAAGTGTTCCACCACCAAAATGTTGAAAGTATAGCTCATTCTTCTGACCGTGTGTGTCTGTTTTCTCGTGTTATGAGGGGCAAATTAATTTGTCTTTCCTGCATTTTGTGGCAAAAAAGCCTTCATATTACGAACATAATGAAGACATAACATTTTAACTATCAATTTGGGTTAGGCAACTGATGCTGATAAAAATGTGAGTCAAGGTCACAGCACCTTTTGTATATGAGAGACAGCAGCAGTGTAATGGGGCTGAGTGTCTCTGCAGTGCTAACCCAGTATCTCCGTTGGTTAGGTCCTCTAGGAATACTGGTTTTCAAAGCTGTGAAATATAAATCTGCCACAGCCCAAATTTGAACTACGCATTAGTCTCAGCCACTCACATCTGAGGTTTTCTGTCCTCTGCCTCTGCACTGCAGATGAAAGGATACCCTACTGATAATAATCTTTTTATAGTTTTAAACAAATTTGATCCTCACCACATTGTCTCCTTGAAAGTGCATCTCCTGAGTAAATATTCATATCAGAGTTAAATCAGAGTCCTGAAAAATCTGTTATTAAGCACAACTTGCTCAATATAATGATTCATGCAAAGTCCAACTTACTGGCAGATCACTCAGTGATTATAAACACAAAATAAACCAAGTAGTTACACTGGCTTTCAGTTCTTGGCAGTTAGCAGTAATTGGGTCATCATTTAAATCATTATTCTTCACAGTTGGTTAAGACGCTGCACACTGAAGCAGTTATTCAAGGACCTCTCTGTATTTGGCTGCATTTATTCCATGTATGTGAAATACAGAAGTAGCTGTGTGACCCATTGGTTAGTCAGGAACTAGATTTGAAGCTTAAAGGTGAGCTTTTTCTCTGCCACCAGCTTTGATTTGACTGAGAAACCAAGTGACCCTAAATACTCATACAGTATCTGTATCATCCCAAGGTAGACATGCTGTGACGCACACACTCTAGTTTACTGTAAACGAAACTAAAATGTATGAAATGAAAGTGATATTTCATCAAATGAGACTTAACACTAGTGATTGAGTCCATAAAGTCATCATGAAAGTCTCCCTCCCAATTAGTATTATTTTGGTAGTATATAGTATGTATGTTTATGTATAGATAGGTTTCAATTTTCTGCATAAAATGGAAATAATAATATATCCAGATGTCAGAAAGCAAACCACTTTCAAACTGTAGATGTAATAGGAACAAAACTGCTTTCTGCTATAGATCAGGCAAGCATCTAGATCCCAAAATAATCACCTGTAACCTATAACGATCCATTCTTCCTGATGCTACTTTGTGTGCTACATGTGCTGCAGACCAGCGCTGGTCTGGGCACCAAATTATCCAAGGTTATTAAGGAGTGTACTTGAATATGTGCCAGTCTTCAGGCTTTGTTTAAACAAACAAAAAAAAAACCCAGCCCTGTGTGTCATATTAATAATACGTAACATGCATCAGACTAAATTCTCTTTTTTTATTTTTCCCACACATTATCATGACTAAGTTGTTTGAAATTCCAGTCCATGTATTTTTAAGTTCTTTTTCCTTTTCTTATGTTTTCTTCTTGTGTCTGCATCTTCAAACTCTTTTCTTCCGTTTCTCAAAGGGGGTTTTCTAAAATTGCTCTACAACTTTATTTGAATTTACCCCAAAGCCATTGCCAGCACAACTGTCAGTGCGATTCAGAGACAGCAATCTTCCTTCCCTAGAACTTTACTTTGGAAAAGTCCTTGAACAACGGGTAGCAGTATGTCACTGCCTTATACACAATAAGGAGGCTGGACTTACGGCTTCAAATTAGTGTCTAAAGTCCTGGTGACTTCATCACATGTGCTACTAAACGGCCTCTCCCAGATTCAGTGGGAGAATCATCTGAGGTGCATGGATATGTGGGCTGCTGTTGGTTTTTAGGTTTTGCAGACACATTTTGTGAAAAGTAATTTCAAACCAAGTTGAGAGGACGGCAAAAAAGTTCAAGGACGGCAATTTGATATTGATACACAGTGTGAAAAATATTTGAAGCCTGTATTTCTCCTTGTACTTGGAACGAGAGACCAAACCCTGTTTACTGTCATCCAACCAAATCTGTTAATTCCTTCTGTGTTCAACCATTTAAACCCACTTTAGACTCCCTTTGTTGTACGTGTTTACAAGATCCATCATTTCCACTTTCTGTTCATCATCTGTGTCAGCACCAGTCAAACATATTCTGGTAACACCAGGTCACACATTCTTGATTTTATAAAGTTAAAGTAGGAGCCACTCTAGGTGTGACTGAATACTGAAAACCTTTGACACTAGCTGTTATTGAACTGAAGACAGATCCATGCTCAACCACTTTCTTTTCAGCTTCTTGCCTCAAATGATTTCTAAAACCGATTTTACTGAACTGTCTTCTTAATTTTGTTAAAAAGTTTGCAAACCCACTAACATAGCAGATAAAGTAAGTACAAATAGATAAATAGGTATATATAAAAAAAACCTAAATAAATACTATATATGTATATGTATATATATATACATATACACATACACACATATAATATATATATATGATTTGTTTTGTGATATTTTTTCCCATTATTTTGTGAATGCTAACTGACGCTTTTGTGTCTGGCAGATAGAAAGCACCGTGGAGAAACAGTCCAGCTGTCACAAGTCAGGGAGGCGAAGGCAGAAGAGCTGAGAAGAAATGGTGCAAATTCATCTTTAGAGAGAAGCCTTGTTTACAATACAAAGATGAGTAGATGTGCCTTTTATCTAACATAATCAGCATGAGTATTAACAACTCTCTTGTTTAGTGCTATTGAGCCCCTTAACTTCCTGTTGTCGACCTCTCTTCCATCTCTTTGTTTTTTAAATGAAACTGGAGACATCAGACTTCTCTCGTGTTGACTGAACTCGACTTCTTCTGACGCACAGAAATCATTTGTCCAGTATTAATGCAATCAATACTAAAAGTGCAAAAAAGGTAATGAAGAATTTTTTTTTTAACAAAATCAGTGCGCTCCTTTTGTCACCATGCCAACCAGATTTTTAAAACATTTTCAAGTGCTTGTAAATGGATGTGCTGAAAATGTCTCACTCCTCAACACTTAACAGTATTAAATAATTATAAACCCATCTCAAATCTACCTTCTACTGGAAAATGACTGCGTTTCTTCAACAACTTCTAATCTGAACACTACCCACTGTACTGGTGTGGAATAATCTGAATTCAGATTCTGCCAAAACATCCTGATTGATTAGAAGGTGGGAGTGTGCCACAGTTAGTTCAGACTATGAATGTAAGACTGGGATATGCTGATGCTTCTGGTGATCATAACCCAAAAACTACATGAGTTCCTCAAGGCTCGAGTCTTAGGACACTGTTTTTTATCCTGTGCACACTTCCTCTAGGTCAAGTTGGTGCCACTTTATAATACACCATGCAAGTTACACAGAGAAAAGACTTGTTTTGAAGTTGGTGAAATCATTTTTGTGCTAATCTATGTTGGGTTTTTTAAGTACATGTGAAAGTATTTAGACCAGAGAGTAAAGTTGTTGGTTAATAAGTTGTTGCATTTATGAACTGCACAGTTGCTGATGCATAAACACAGGAATCTGCTGAATTAGTGATAATTAACATAGTAACATAACGGTAGTGTTTCACTTACCAGAACTGAAGCAAATATGTTTATTTCTGCTATAACGTGGAGTATTTGGACGTAGGACTTTACCAGATATGACTCACTTTTGGGACAAGCCTCAAGTGGGCATTAGAGGATCTGCAGTCTGTGGCATTTAGTTTGGTTTCATTTTTCAGCCCCAGAGATTGATGCTTGATGAGGAGGCTAAGTGGGACATGTATTTAATTAAATCACATGAAATTAAATTCAGCTGATGTGTCTGAAGCACAACATCTCTGCCCTTAATAACAGAAATGGTTGAGATCCATTAAGTGTCCTCTGTAAACAATGCGGAGGACACAGGGTCAGTGAGGGGAACACCTTGCATGGGTGTCAACAAGGAATAAAACTTCTGTTAGCGTTAATTTTTACAGATGAAGCAGATGGAAGAGGTGAGCGAGGTGCGCAAGAGTTGGCCAGTAGCAGCTAGAGGTTGAGGTTGTGTAAGGAGAAAACAAAATACAAAGAAGCAGTGAGAGCAGCAGCAGAGTGCAGACAGGCAGGAGCTTTCATCCTGAGTGCTTTCTGTTTTAAAAAAGCTGATACAATATATACACATGGGGTAAATGGGAGATATTCCCCAACCACGGAGGTAAACTGAATCACTAATTACACCAGTGAATGATGAATTATTAATGAACCAAGTAATTGTTTCAGCAAATAATATTTCTCCTCATAGAGAATCCTTAACAACAGATAAAATGAGGTATATCTGCAGTCCATTTATTGATTGCACGTATTGATTGCTGCTGTACCTTTATAGAGGATATATTATGGATATGGAAATCTTCGATTCAGAATGAGCATTTCAAGCTAAAATAATAATTAGTGAACTGTTTGCCCATGCTTTAGAGAACCCCCAGAAGGATGCGTATAGGTGTGGTAGACTTGGTGCTCTTTTGCCACCTTATGCTTTCAGGTATTCAACTCTGGAAACATTAGCTTTGGTTAGTTGTGATGGCTGTTCCTGTTAAAAGGGAGCCTTTACCCACTGGCTCATAGTGCTTGGTCATAGAGAATAATTGGATCATTAGGATTCTCCCTCGTCTGTGGGTCTTTATAGACTTTACCTTACAATATAAACCACCTTGAAATGAATGTTGTTGGAAAATGGTGCTATAAAAGTATAATTCTAGGATAGGCACACAGTAAAGTAAATAAAATACAAGTCTGACTTTTTTACTTAAAACCACACTCCAAGGATGATGAAACATAGGCCACATGCAGTATGCCTAAGGATTAATGAAACAACAGAAGAACAGCAGATGCTGCCTGCAGCCCTCTCATGGTCTGGAGTGGTTACAGTTCTCTCCATGAAACTCAGCACAGCAGCAGTCTCGAGTTCCCAGGAGAGTGTCACATTAAGCAAATGTTTCTCTGGGTTCACACAGTTAGACGCAGCTCAGTGCTCTGCAAACAGGAAGGCTGAACAAGTCAATCCATTCACAGAGGGAATCCTGAAAAGTGGTACTTTAGTCCTGGTGATAAATAATAAAAAAGTGAGGCACAGAGTCGGAGTTTTCAGTATTCAAGACAAACCATGTAGTTTATAGTGCCTAAACACAAGTAGGTTTTGTTCCTAATCAGTTTTTCCTGAAAGTACTTTTTACCGTCTTAAGTAACCAATAGTGTTTGTGCCCAAAGCTAACTAGATAAATTTTAGTGTCTAAACCTAATCAAGTAGTCTCAACCAAGCCAAATTGAAAAGAAAATGAATCATAATTTGTATTTACTCACAGTACTGGTTATTTTCACAGGGCAGCAGTGAGGTGCAGTTTGCAGGTAGGACAAAATACCAGTGGCTGTCCTTTTAATGTAAGCTTATGCTTGGCAGACAGTGGCTGTAATGGTCGACTGACGCTTAGTCACCTAAGTAAGGGATAGTGAGAAAAGAGGTGAGCTTGTGCTTTGCTTTTAAAGCTGCAGTAGAAACTTTGTGACTGAAAAATGGAAGAAAATGGGAACAAGGTGTCAGCGGTACACTGAAAAATGTATCGTGGTACTTGGAGATGCTGATTCCCGTCGCCAACAAAAGCATTTATCTGCACTGTTACTCTGACAGGCATGAGGCAGTAAAAATATGTTGTTTGCGTTTTTAAAGCTCAAATTAATATACCCAAGATGAAGAACTTCCAATTGAGGTTTACTCAGTTTTCATTTTTCTCAAATCTGTATGTTCTATATTGATCGGGGCTGGTCTCTTATGGTAGGAACTACGGCCCGCAGACAGCCGACATGGACGCATACACGCGCAACCGCAATTAGATTCCACACTCTTCTGTGTTGTTGTGGCTGCGCGTCGCCAACCGGTCAGATAAACGGGAAGGGGTGACAACTAATATTTCTACTGAGCGGTACACGGGGCCGCCAGCATGTATTGTCACTTACCTTTAATTAAAAGCCGGGCGCGCGCTCCCCGCTACGATCGCCGATTGCAAGTGCAGCTGCAAACCGAAGGTACGGTGTTTCGGGGTTTAAATAGTGGGTTCGCGCGCGCTTGGGGGGTCACGTGAAATGCATTATTTTTTGTTTGGGTTTTTTTCTTATTACGAGACACTGTTGCCTGAAGTAGTCATAAATACATATATGATTATTATGGAAAACATGGCTGGAAATAAGCAGAGAAAATTATTGTTTTGTGAAGAAAATTCCCTTGATGGATAAATATTATGCCTAGTGGGAGGGGCAATGGAGTATAAATGGAGGCCTACTTGGGCCTACTTGGGACTGGGTGAGATAGTTATGGTGAGGGTAACATGTAGGCTGGTTCAGCCGCTTGAGCTTTGTAAATGGTTTATTTATTTTTAATTCATTTCCTTGTTTATTCTTTTTATAAATAGTCCTTTGTGCACTTGAGAGCCCGGCATAGTAAAGTACACGTTCCAAACCCTTCCTGACTACGCCTATATTTGTTCGGGAGAAGTTTATGAGAGGACCCCGCGACAAACTATCACAATTGTCATCTATCTGATGTGCTGGTGACAGTACTGCAGAGTTAAATGTGAGGGTGGTCTGCATTTTAGCAACTCATCAGTTGGGATTTTTTAGTAGCATTTCTCTTCCTGACAGTGACTCAGAGAATCTGCTCTGTCCTTAATAGAAATATCTGGGTCAGAATAACCTGACAGCCCCATTTTGGTATGCACAGAAAACCCAACAGCATCATCATCCATAATGAACAGCAGCAGAACATTTGATCTGATAATAAGTTACCCCTCCACCGTGTAAAAGGTTCTTCATTTTAGCAACATATTCAGAATTTCTCCACTATTTTTGCAATAAATCTTTTGGTGATCCTCTGACCTTTTTTTTTCTACAGTACTAGATTAAAATTCTTAATTAAAATTTCCACATAATCTTTGAGAAATGTTAGTTGTTTTCAGAAGCTTACTTCTCATGAATCTCATGGTAACTTTGGGCTTTTAGCGATTTCTTTGAACTGCTCTGTTTCCTGGATGGAGTGACTATACAGCATACATCATTGATTGCTTTAAAAAAAGCAAGAATTGGGTGGATCAGTTTAAATTTATTTAGTGTTTTCTATAATTCATACAGGCTCAAATATAAACATATACCCTCACTAATATTTAGGTTAAATGTTCCTTAGCAAGTTGCACCTCAGTCAGACACTCTTGATAGTCATTAACAAGTCTTGATATTACTCTTCTTGGGAGAGTTCATTTAAACTGGTTGGTTTCCTGGCACAGAGCCGTACTCAGCATTGCAGTATTTTCTAAGTGATGTCTCCCTCATGTTTTTGATTCACTTCTCTTTCTGAAGTTGTTCACTCAGTTTTTCATTCTGTTCCTCTCCAGTAGTTACAAGTTTGTCCCTCAACCCTGAAATGTATCATGTTGGAAAACTTGTGCTTGCAAGTACTCAGAAGCATCTTTTGTTTTTTAATCATAAACAGTTTCCTAATGGCTAAAATCAATAGTGACATTACATATAAGTTAGTATTATAGATCAAGTTACCCGGTGAAGTAATTTGTCAAGCTCTATTTCTACAGTACCATTAGCTAGGGTTGCATACGCTGAGACCTGGAGTGGAAAACAGGCAATGAGGCTCACGAGAGCACATATAAGCTCCACATCCTTTGGGTTTGAGCAGAAAATCCAACCCAAGTACTTCACATAGAAGTCATTCCACAGGCTGTTAGAGGCAACCACAAGAGCTTGGCAAGGTCTCTCTTTTTTTTTTTTTTAATAGACTGCAACAAAGTGATTTAATACAGAAAAGTGTTATAAAACATTTACAATAATCAAATGACTGATTCAGCTGATGGTGGAAGGTGGATCACCTGACAGAAGCCACACAAAGCAACTGCAACACAGTGACACCTTGTTCAGCATTACTTAACGATAGGTATGAGTTAAAGCTGTACACAGCAGTGAAAAACTGGGGTTCTAGTTCATTTTGCTCCATTGACCATGAAGGCCTCCTCCCCGTTGTCCCTGGGCAGAGCTGCACAGAGCCAACTGACAAGCCTTCAGCTCGATGCCCGATCTCATTTCCCATTTTAGATGCAAAGAGGAAAAATGGACACGGGCTTCTAAAAAGTGTCCTCAATTTATCCGTAAGCAGCCTTGTTAAGAGTAATTAACCGCACGCATGCGCCGCTCTACATGTGGATATTAATGCAAAAATGTCAGAGCAATACAGCTCTGTGGCTTCAGAACAAACAAGCACTTATTTACTTGTTCTTGAGGAGCGTTGTGGCAGTGCCAACAGATGACATGACCGACACAGTTCACTGGTTTGAGATTATTCTGTCAACATGGTTCTCGAGCAGCCTTGAGGGTCGCAGCTGACACGTTACTTCTGTTCTTCTCTGCCTGCTCATTAAACAGTTTTATCTATAAAGTCTGAGCAAAACGAAACCACTGATGAGCCTCATGTGGTTAGTATATTCTGCTTGTCCTCAAAACACAAGCACACAAATGCACTTGTGCTGTGCGTCTACTTTCATTTCATATGTTGAGCTGCATTAAATCTGTCTTTTTATGTTAAAGCCAGTGACTGCATACAAACGTCAGCTTTGGTGGTTAATGACATCAAATCCAAGAGTGGTGGGAAAATCCACATTAGGAATAACAAAACTGAAAATGGAAAACTGCTCTAGTTTTACCACTAAAATTATTACTCATCCTAATGAGACGTCGAAAAACCTTCATCAGTTTTTTTTAAAAGGGTAACATAGCAAAGTGACTCTCCTGAGTCACAAAGGAGACGAGAAGATCCAAAAAATTGAGCAGAAGTCACTTTATTTTGTCTTTCAGAAGAAATGCTTGTCCTGAGATTAAAAAAAACTGCTTGGTAGTTTTTTAAAGCTGCATTTGGTATCTGCACATCAGCTGTACATGTGAGCATAGCAGGCAAACATTTCTGAGTCGGTGTCACAGAGATGACATAAGCAGGCAGTGTGCGACTTTAAGCATGAGCCCAAGGGAAGCTCAGAGAGGAGTCCTTGAATGTCATCAGCCTTCAGGTGGAAAGAATCTCCTGCAAACAACGATACGGGGTGTCTGAAATGAGAGAAGAACTTAGAGAAAAACTCACCTGGAGTCTGACAGATGATTTCTCTTGAACTTGTAGAAGTTTGATGTGGAAATAAACAAGAAGTGCTTCAACACAAGAGTCCTCTCACACTTATTTCCCTTTAGAATATTTGGACTTATTACACCTCTGGTTTTGGCAAAAGCATCAGTTTTGATACTTCAGCTGTAAGATCATACAAAAAGTTTCTACCATGTGAATAGCATGTGCACAAAAGACTGCCAGCAGGTAGACTAACACAGTAGAATAATGACATTTTTAATTCCTGTTTCATTTAGGTCAGGTTTTTATCCTTTTCAGATCTAGAGATGGATGAGCAGAGCAGGCAAGAATAAGGACATATAAGCAAATAAAAACTGCCAGCAATAATAATGAATGCAGAGAAAATATGGAAGATTAAAAAAAGTTTTAAAGCCATTAACTGAAAAAGTATAAGCCAGCCAGAAACATGCACACATATAGAAGGAAAATGTTGAAACCTGAATTAAAGCGAGAACCTTTATTGGTGACGATAATCAACGTTCTTCTTTTTTTTTTTTCTGTGCGTTTCTATAAAGGGTTCTCTGTTTTAGACCAGACCACCCATCGCTCCATCAGTCTTCTTCTTATCTAGTTCAGGGTTGAGGGGATGTTGGAGCCTACAGGCTGTGACGGGGCGAGAGGCCCCGGGCAAACCCTTTACAGGTCGCCAGTCTATCTCAGAGCTCAGACTGCATCACTATTGTCATATTTTAATCTGAAATTGCAATATGGTTGATTGTGAAGTTAATTTATTTGAAGAGATACTTAAAGCTCATACAGGTTCTTTTCACTTTCCCAACATGTTTGAGTTTTTTGGGGACTTTTATTCCAGAGTATAACTTTTGTTGGGCTTTCTTAAACTCTCCAGTCACTTGTGTGCTGCCAACACTTTCCACCAATATTTGTAAGTCGTTTTCTTTTGTTTTGTTTTGCTTTGTTTTAACTAAAGTTACCTTTTGGGTCATCTTTCCTGGCTGCAATATCCTGCAACCTGCATTTCGGGTCTCATTTTGACCTTACTATAATGGATTGGTGTGTCCGTTCCCCTTGTTCACAAATAATGAGCATTACACTGAACTGCTAGAGTTATAAATCCACTCAGGAGGGATCTTATAAAGCACTTCAGTGTCCATGATTGGTGGGTAAACTTTATAATCCAATTCCATAAACCAAACCCTGAGCAGAAGAACGCAGCTGCTTCCCACAGCTCTAAAAAATAAGAGTGTGTTGCACTTTAAACTTCTTTGTTTTCTTCTGGACACAAATACTCAAACACTGAAAAAACACATCTCTAAGAAACAACAGCTTCCAGTGGAAAAGCCCGATTTTGAAGTAAAGAAGCAATTACCAGATATGACCAGGTTCCCTCACATGTTATCAGAGTTGAAATGAATTGGAGTCCAGTGCTGAAAAAGCATTAAAAACTATTACACTTCTGTGGCTCAGGCAACACACTGTATTCCAGTCATGGCAGCCATCGGTGACCTTTTCACCCAAAATCTGCGAGCTGACAGACACAACAGTGCAGAGCCTGCAGCAGAAAATCTGCTCTAAGTACTCTAAGCTGTTGTACCTCCCTCAAGAACAATAAGAAAGACTGAAGTCAGTTTCCCTTTGATTGCAGTGTAGTTATCTACTCAGTCAGGAAGGCTGGTACTGGGCAAGTCTGTCAGATACCTTAACACAATCAGTTACAATTCAGGATGTTCAGCTGAAGTCACAAGCCTGTGTTTAAAAGGCCAAAACACAGCTCATTGTTTCAGACTCATCAAAATTATTTCAAGTAATTAAAAAAACAAACACAGGAAGCAAAGGAACACACCAGGGGCAAATCAGACAGACAGCAAAGACAACTGTGAGCTGATAATTCATTTAAAGTATGCATTGTAACAAAATCTGGTTTGTAGGTACAAAAGTAAAAGCAGTTCCAAATGTATATAGAGACCTGTTGTGACTGCCAGTCATCAGATTGAGTAACATGGCAGTTTCACCATTGCATGCTTAGAGATAAACAGTAATATATGCCCGTTATATCTTTCAAACAGCCACCCAAGACCGTCCAACTCTTTCATGTTATCATTTTTACAGCGGCATTTTGTTTTAGAACCCTTTGTTTTAGAACCCTCCAGCAGAACCCTGTTCACCCTGGAAATTATCCAACCAGGAATGTGCACTTGTATATTTGAATGGTCAGTCTAGCCCCTTGCTGCTGATGTCACATTCTTTTAAAAATGGCAACAAATACTCAAATTGAGGCTTCAGAATGGGACTAAAAATTAGTTGGTAATGCCAATGGCTATGCCCACCTTTGATATACAGTTTTTGTGCAGCTATATCTGGCTTCCTTTCACCTCTCGTGGAGTAGATTCACATTTCTGGTGTGACAGCAGATAGGAAGAATATTGTTAAATGTTCGCTGAAATGTCTGTTAAATGTCTGATAAAAATGTTCATTGGTACTCTAATTACTCTTATGTGGCTTAAACTTGGCCAACTGTAAAGCATTAAAGCTAAATAGTAAATTAAAGTATGCCTTTTTTTTAATGACTCACTGAAAAACTGTTCATTAGCTGAGCATAATGTTAGTTGTGCCAAGCCACAGTGTGACACTGAGCCCAATCCCAGCACATCAGCTGATCTCAGTGCCAGCCCACATCAGCTGATGTCTCGGCTGATACCCTTTTGCACATCCTTTTTGCAAATCTCATCGATCTGATCTCAGCTTTTTCAGCTGCCTAGAGTTTTGCTGCCTCTGCAAGCTGCTTTGCAACTCACCTCCTTTTCAAGCTAGTCCTGCAATTTCTGACATAATCAGTACTTTCTGCTCTCATCGCCTTTAAAACCCTCCTGTCGTGTTTGGGTCAAAGCTGACTGATTCACAACTTAAAACACAAATATTAAAATATATATAAATAAATATATATAAATATTAACTTAAAACATAAATATTGTGTTTTACATCTGATTGCCTCAAGGCCTTATGACATCCTCCACACTATACACTTGAACATATAAAAGTGATGAGCACCTCTTTCATCGAATTTTGAGTGTTTTAATCAACTGTGGTGTTCCCGGTCAAAAGTGATCTCCTTAGGAAATGAATGGGAATCCACTTAACCCCCCCCCCAATTGACTGAACAACCACTGAACGACCCCCTGAATTAGAGCTTAACTTAATCTGAGGTAAGTGTATTCTGAGGTAACATAGCTTTCTTGTGTATGTTTAAAGATTAGAAAAAAATATTGTGACCAGCTGTTTTATAAAAATAATGAGCTGTTGTAAAATACATTTGGGAGGTGTTTTTACAGATTATCAGTGGCGCCAGTTAGCCTGGAGACTACAACCACATCAGACTAGCAAAGTCTGATATACATATATATGAGAGGCTGACTTCTAGGTTTTCCAGCTTTTGTGGCATTTATTGACTATAAGATATTTTGAAGAATCTGAAGAATATAATTTTTTCACTGACAAACATCAGATTTTTTTATTTGCAGTATACACAATAACACAATGGCTCAGATAGCTCCATAGCTATATATACTTAGAGCTCTTCTATCCATGGGGTTATGAAATTGTGAATTTTTGTGTGATGGCCCTGATTAGCCATTATGGCACGCAAACTTTGCCCTTAATAGTAGTTTAATATCAGGCCTTGAACCGTTAAACCTACTACAACAGAGCAGAGGAGATAAGACCCCTAATTCCAGATAACAACACGTCTTTCATGTAGCCTGTCAATAAGTTAGTGTTTGAAGAGTATAGTAAGCAGCTATCTTCTAACAGCAGATTGTGATAAGAAGACAATTACAGAGCAAAAGATGTTTTGCTTATAGGCTTAGTTCTTCAGTCTGAAAGTTAAAAGACTTTAAATCCTCAAAATAGTTAAGCTGAAAATAATTAATGAATAAGTTCTGCTTGTCAGTGTATGTTTAGCAGGAAGGGTGCAAGAATTTCATGCAGCAATTATTACAGTATTTCAGGTTTTTTAACCACGTTGACACATGTGACAGGGTAATAACAGCTGACTATTCTAATATCTGGCGTCTGTACCACCGGATGGGAGGGGGGGGAAAAGGACATTTTCAAGTTTGGTGTTGCAGAGATAAGCTGATAATAGCAGCAGGTGTGCTGTGAGTCACTGAGGAGAAGAGCCCAAATGTAGGCTGGAAATCAAAGATACACATGTGCACTGTACAGGAGGTTGTCGAAATTTTTGGAGAAATGCACATGAAATTATTATTTCTCTTTTGTTTTTGTCATTAGTAGGTCTTCAATTTTGAACGTGAACATTTTGTAAAATGTCTTTTCACTTTTGTTAAAATTCTAATCCGATAATTTTAACAAAAGTGCCACTGGGGTTGTCACAGGTTTCTTTTGTTTCTTTACAGTTTTCTTTCAGTCAGCGTGATGGTCAATTTAGCTACAGTTTTTTCCAGATTTCATTGCTTTAAGCTTATGAGATGCACAGAAGCAGAGTTACTGTTTGCACTGTTTATAGTAAGGAGTGCATTTCAGCACTGGACAGCTCCCCAGAGGCTTTGACTGGCATAAGGCTGACATATGGATGTGTTTAAATGGACATAGTTAGCTAAGCATATTATAAGGAGGAGGTAACAGTTAGTGTGATTCCTGTAAAAAGTCATCACAGCAGCTGAGTCCAGCTCTTCACTTAAAATGAAACTTTGATAAACCAACGATGACATGGTCCCCGGGATATCCTTTAGGTTTTGTTCGTTTCTTCCGGTGCATTTTGTGATGATTTTGGTTACTTTCTGTGTTACTTTGAAGGTTAGTTTTCTCATGTCTCTCTTTAAGGTTTTGCTTTTGCTTTGCTTTTTAGTTTTAAACAGATTTTGAAAGATTTCTAAAATAATCTTTTCTTGTTTTTATGAAAGTTGGTTGTTATGCACTGTGCTGCCTCTCAGTGTGTATACGTAGTCCAGTCTTTCCCTTTGTCTTTGTCAGATTGTCTGATTTGGTTTGTCTGGTTTGAGGATCTACCTCTCAGTTAATGGGCTTCTTTTGCTTGTTTTACTCTTTGAATTTTCTGTATATTGTATTCTTTGGTCACCCAATAAAGGTTTGCTTTTCATTGTTTAACTTGCCTATGTGCTCTGCATTTGGGTCCTCTGATGTTTGACTTGCTGTTTTTATATAGCATATACTACAGTTTGAGTTTGACATGAGCCTTGAAACTCATTGCTAGCCATAACTATGTTGTTATGTTATGTTCAGCTTGGGTTCAGGACACTGGAGACATGAGATAGGGCTGGATCACATGACCTTAAGAAGTCCCTCATTTATGTTACTATAGCTTCAATTTATGGGGAGAAATAATAAATAAATACAAAAAGTTAAGCATTTATCCTTCCTTCTTTTCACTCCTCCATAGATTTGAATGCTACTATTGTCAGTAGTAGTACATATGTCAATAACCATGATTAATCAGCTTATTTCAGCCAAAGGATAAACTGGAGGGCTGCACCAAAGCCCAGTAAAAGGGAAATAACAGCGACTTTTTACAGTGAATCATGCAAAGCTACTCTAGTATTAGAATAATAATATGGAGCAGGAATGAGTAGGATATATCCCCTTCAACTAATCCTATGGCTAATATTATTCAGCCTGCAGCTGGCTGTACTTGTAAATCTGCAGCTTCTAAACTTAGTCCTTGCTAACATAGCTGCCCCTCAGAAGTTGTCCTTCTCATATAGGTTCTGTTTTAAAGCAGTTATGTCTCTACAGCGCCTTTGTGTGGGAGTACTTAGAGCCTGTCTGCTGTTCAGGGATCAAAGGCTCTTTGACTCTTAAGAAACTCAGACACAAAGAGAAATGTAGCTTTGCAGCTCATTCCTCAGAATCACGAAGCTTTAAGAATTGAACTGGAACTGATCTGGAAAAATGTGTGACTCAATTCTTTGCTTAAAATACTGAAAATATTCATCACTGTGCTATCAAGCACAAAGAAGACATCATTGCAATATATCTTGTCTTGGATATTCGAAAAGATTAAAGTGTAAAGCACCACTTATGGTCCCTTGAGGGCGCAGAGAAGATGACACCACATTATGTTTACCCTGAGGACAGCACCTTTAAGACAGATATAAAAATCATCAGTACAAAACAGATGAGTTTAAGCCTTTGGTTTTCAGTTCATCAGTCTGAAAGAGGGCAGTGTTTGGTTTAATTTCACTCTTGTTAATTTTTCTTTAAACTGAGTTATCATATTTCCATTTTACCTTCTCTTGTGTGACAGTCCTGGATTGACAGGGTCAAGGCCATCCCCTGCTTGAATGCACACCTCACCTCTGTCTCGCTGTTCTCAACCATGTCCTGCACCACCCTCGCACACTTCGCCGCCACTCCTGACTTCTTAATGCAGTACCACAGTTCCTCTCTTGGCACAAATGTGTTTCTATCAAATGCATTTCTCTAGATCCATAAAGAAACAGTGCAACTTCTTCTGACCTCCTCTGTACTGATGCTCACTAATCGTCACCTTTCCCATAGTGTCAATGTATGACTCATCATCTGATTTTATCCCCCTGTAGTTACTACAGCTCTGCACATCACCCTTGTTCTTAAAAATTGGAACCAGTACACCTTTCTTCTCACTTTTAATAAATGTGTTAAACATTTAGGTCAAAAGTCCACTGCCCTCACTCCTAGATATCTCCATATCTCCACAGCTATGCCATGTGGACCAGCCGCCTTCCACTTTTTACACTCTTCATAGCTGTCCTCATTTCCTCCTTACCAGTCCTCTGCATTTCCTGTTTCACAAACTTTCCTCTATCTTTCCTCTCTCGTTTTCTTCATTCATCTGCTTCTCAAAGTACTTCTTCCATCTTCTCAACATGCTCTCTTCACTTGTTAGCATATCTCTATCTCAATCTGCTGCTTATCCTTTCCAGCTCAGTCTCTCTACCTAGCAGTACTTAGAGTCCCTTGGCCTTTGCCGAATTTCTCTTTGCCAAACTCCTACAGTAGCATACTAGTACTGCTGTCTGCTTTCTTAATTTCCCTTACTATCCCATTTTTTCTTTGCTAAACTCCCTTCTTGAATACTTTATTTTATTTCCTCATTCCAACACAAAGTGTCCTTGTCCTCTTCCTCTTTCCAGAGGATAAACCAAACACATTCTTGGCAGTGTCCCTCACTACTTCAGCTGATAACTCTTCCCTACCACCCAGACCCTGTCTCAACTTCTTTCTGAACTGAGCAACATTCTTCTTTCTCCACCTTCACCACTTCATCCTTGCCTCTGGCTTCACTCACTTGCTCTTCTTGATGTCCAAATTCATCCTACAGACTACCATCCGATACTACCTAGCTCAATTTGTGACTTCCTTCACCATCCTGTATTAATTATTAAAAATCATGATTGAGTTAAAAGGCTTTGTAGTGACATGATTAAGTGTCAATATATGTAGGAGGATTAAAAATAATAATGTAATATTAAGATGGAGTGTTCGCAAAAAGCTGCTTAAACGTAATATATTCATTCAAGTAAGTAATTCTCAGAGATGCTAATCTGAAAATGCTAGTGCAACCCGCTCCTGTTTAACTTGTCTGTTATATGAAAGCAGACATGGCTGGAGTTCCTCTAGCTATCATTAAGTCTTTTAATGCTAATATGCTAAAATACTGTTGAGGTGATAAATTAAAAAAAATAATTTACTTGCAACTGCTGCCTTTGTTTCACACAACACGAAGATCACAACTGATTCAGAGCAGTGAAAGCAGAGCCAGTAGTAGCGTGTCTAGCATGCAAGTCTCCCATCAGTCTCCAATCAAAGACAAGATATTTATTCACAATACATTTGTGCAAACAGTCAGATAAAGCTGCTGGCCTCTCAGTTTGACTGTGGCCACCACTAATGGGACATGGATGTGTCAATGCAATCAAGAGAAGCTACATATTTCAGCGAAATCAGAGGCTGCTTCCTGATACAACAGCAAATTGCAGCCACAAGACAGTAGTAATTTGAAGTGTGGATGCAATAGCAGGCAATAGGAAAAGCTTATGACTCTTATGACTTATCACCCTTTGAGGTGAAAGGAGATGGATCGCCTTCATTTGATTTTCATTGATGCCTATTTTTAGATTTGACTGGACAAGCAGTGCTTGCCTTGCTTGTCCAGACTAATCACCACTGGGTTACACTAATAAAGTTTGTGGCTACAGCTTGCTAACCAGGCTTGCTTGCATTGTCTAATATCCCTCTGAGGCAGAAACATTAATATAGAAACAACAATTTTTATATACAGCATATGATTGCAAGTTCCAAAGTTTAAAGTCTATGCTGCTAGTCTTATTTCATTGAAGTTTATGTAGCACATTTTTGGTTCCATTCAAAATGAAAATATGATAAAGCAGGTTATGCTTTTGGGCATGCCTGCTGAATGAGTGTCCAGCGTACTTGTATTTAAAGCCCACGTCATTTACTAAAAAGCTTTATTTTCCATTGTATTTATATAAAATATCAATCTACTCATACCAATATATTTACAGTTGATGTCTCTGAGTTTTAATTAAGCTGGCTTGCTAAATTAAAACTGGCAGTATGGAGTTGAATATAAACAATTCTGAGGCACTTGCTATTGAAATGACTGACAATTTAAACAGGAGAAGCGGGTGGTTTAACTGGGCCATGCTGAAGACTATATGAATGTGAAACAGGGTGGTGTTAAAAGTATATACACATGCTGGCAAACACTGCATGAGTAAAAAGATTGTCAGCACTTGAAACAAGCCTCTTGAACAGCATCCTGGGAGCTGATGATAGGGCAATTTTGCTCACATTTTCAAAGACCTTTACTGTGCAGAAAGCCACCTATATAACCTAATAGAGAAATCTGGAGAATCTCACTGTGCATACGCTTAAGAGCTCCTCAATTATTGGCACAAACGATGCCTTTGATCACAACAGGCAACAGTTTGTACTGCAGAGAAAGACTTTCATTCAGGTAAAGTTGTGCTTGGCACAACTCTTTCTCCTCTGCTGTGATCCTGCTAGTTTTGAAGACACATCTTTTACAAGAGCATCGTTTTGTCACAGAGTGGTATTTTCTTTTTTGCTTTGGGATTTCTTATTCATATACACCACAATACTATGTTTGTTTTTAATGATATTGAACATAGAATTGCCAAAACCAAATATACTGCCATAGCCTCCTGTTTGAAAATGCAGAACTTAGAGCAGAAATAATCAAATTTAAAAGTCTGTTATAAAAATGTTCCTTTGTTGTGTGAATTTTTAATTCACCTGTTTAAATTGTATGAGGACTTGAATATTTATAATTAAAAGAATGGCCTCTTTGAATGACAGGTGGGTGCTGTCAAAGGGTGCTCTCTGTCAGGCATCATAAGATCTAAATGGAGTCAACATCCATAGACTTATGTTAAGAAGCTCAAATTTGCAGCAGAAATCATCTACAGCTCTGTTAAAAAAATGTTTGGGGCTCTGTAGCTAATTTCACTCTTCATAACAACCGAAAGTGAGTGTAATATATTAACAATTCTGTCTGAAATCAGTCGGATGTGACTGGCAGATAATCTCCTTCTGAGCTCTTTATGCACTACCCAAGAACTCATCTATCTTTGTACATCTAGGCTTAAAACTAGGCGTGTGGGCTACATTAATTCAAGTCTCTGAACTGGTTCTCTCAACCATCCTTGTGGTGCTTAAAACAATATTCTGTTTGCAGCCTTTCCAAGAAGTCTAGCTTTGGTGAGTGAGGTTCTAACATTTATTAGTCTCTTTCTTAGCATTAATTAGCAGGTGTCTATGTTTGTGCGTTACACCTGTACATTCTATGTATATATGACAAACAGATTGGCATTAGCTGATGACTAAGTAGCTCATATTATTGGTTTGTTATTGCTTTTGGTGGATTTAAGTTCTAAACAAGCTCTTGAGTTTCACCTCATGTCACACCTTCCAAATACAGCCTTTCACAAGGTTTAATATAACCTCTATATTAATGTAGGTTCTCAATATATTTTGGTCTACAGCGAGATAAGCACACCTCTGTTGCTAACAAAGAATGGCATAGCAAAAGGAAAGCTGACAAGACCGGCAGGAGACACCTTTTTTTTTTTTTACAGGCTCTAATATTTAGAATCAAAGAAATAAAAGGAAAACACTTTACATAAAATAAGAGACTTGACGTTGACAATTACATGCCATATTTAATCATCCTTTTCTCGCCAAACTAGTGTAGAAAGAGTTCAGGAAGAGATTGTCTGTGACACATTAGGTTCAGCTGATTTCAGAAGGAACTGTCAATGAATTACACTTCAATTTTCGGACTCCTCTCTAAACTCTTTCAGTGGGGAGCAGTGCTGTCTGCACAGCTGTGATATGCAACATTATTGTCATTAATGATCTGACGTTAAGAAACCTAAAGGCAGCATGTGGAGGCCCCTGGTAAAGATTTTGATTTATGGTCTCCAGAAACAGCAGCATGGCCCCTGTCTTTGATTTATAGGCTGAACCAGCTGAGGACTGTGGCAGATATTCCCATGTTTTCCAGCACTGAATTTGAATTCAGATACTGTATCAAACAACACTAACCAGAGCGTTTACTTTTAGATCTTGTGAGAAATCAATAAATACATGGCATTTGGTAAATATTGACACACACACGTTGTTTAAGCAGTATATTGCGGTAACCTGCTTTTAGTTATTGGCAGTGGGCAAACCCACTGGCAGTATAAATACTCTACAGCTGCTATAAGAATTACTATCCACTTTAAAGTCATTGGATATAGTGCTATAGACAAAACAGTTGTAATTATTTAGTTAACTGCCTGTAAGCTATACATTGCCCCTGATCATAAGTTTGGTAATTTATTGTTTTAAAATGATCTTTTAGAGAGAACAAAAAAGATGTTTGCAGACAATCATGTTCTTGTTAGGATCTCATCAGATTTGTGGAGGGTCAAAGATACTCTTTCACATACAGCTGTTTCTGTGCTGGTATGAGAAATAATTCCTCACTGTTGCCAACCTCAGTGTGTGACAGAGTTTGTGTGTTAGCAGAATATTAATCCTCCTGGGTCGTATGCTGTTAAGCCTCCAGAGGCACTCACTGCTTCACCACTGTAACCTGCTTCTGTCAGGATATTTATTTCAGTTTGGCTTTAGCTACCCTCCTCTAACTAGTGTTTTACATGAATTTGCTGGTACATGAGGAATAAGGGAAGGTTTGCTGGGGAAAAAACAAAAAAAACAAAACAGTATTTCAATGCCATATTTTCTTTATCAAGGCTAAATGCTGCTCTAAAAACATTTGTAATCTTTTTATTCACATCTTTAACTTCTTCACAAGATGTACATCAGTGCAAAAATCTTATGTATGATTTAAAAAAATACATAGAAAGGGTGTATTAAAAAATCTAAGCCTCAAACTGTGACCTCAGTACAACAAAACATCTTTCACCAGTGAGATCTCATTCTTTTATTTTTTGGTGACAGACTGGACCCTCTTGGGCATGGATGATACCAATCTCTTACACAAGTGGGTTTTGTTGCTCTACCTTCCACTTTGAAAAGCACCAAAGATTTTCTATCAGATTCAAGATAAATGATAGGTCTCACTTTCCCTCCTTTTAAACAGTCTCCTCTGTTTCAGTGTGTTTGGGATCTTTGTAAAAAATTATGTTCCTCTTCTTTCAAGGTTCATGAAACTAAGAGGGTTTTTTTCCATTTCTCCACCCATGCAGTCCCACGTAAGCACACTCTCACCCCACTGCAGTCACTGCAGTAGTACCAGTCAGGTCCACGCCAAGTTAAGCCCAAATTATTCCTTTTGGTTTGATCCAACCAATGGTTCTGCTGCTCCATCACATTTGACAGTTTAATGATGCTATTTCCTGAGCAATAGTTTTCTTTAGCGTTAGATGCAAACTCCACACAAACTCCATCACATATGTGATCATCATTAAACACCACGTTAAAATGCTAGTGCCTAGTCAGAAGCACTGATTATCTGTCTATAGTGTCATGTCATGTACAGGTAGGTGTGTAAGCTTTTGGACAATGAAACATATGTTTTTGTAATTTAGTTTCTTTACACCACTACAGTCGATTTTAAAACCAAGTAATGAAGAGGTGATTGAAGTGCAGACTTTCAGCTTAAATTTAAGGGGTTTACCAAAAGTAATGGATTAACTGAATTACCTGATCCTGGGTCACACTGGGAGCTCCGCTGAACCACTACCAATTGCAGGGCCAACACTTGGAACCAACTGTAGCTCTTCTCTCTCCACAATTGTTACGAAATAACAAGGTAACAGGTCTCACCTGTCCCACAAGAAAATGTGGGACTGTATAAAAATGACTGTAATTGCTACACAGTTAAGGTGGTACTTCTATTAAGCCAATTGTAATAAAGCAGAAAGTGATGTATGGAGTAAACTGTAAATTGTGTTGGGTGCCATTCCCTGAGGACAAGCACTGTGCCTTCTGTTATTAGCAGTGTAGTGCTTATATAGACTATAAATAAAAGATAGACATAGCAATCATGATGTCAACCATCGATTAGTGAAGCTCAATTTTGAAACCTCAAGCTGAGGATTTTCATCATCACCTTCTGGGTATATTGAAGTTGCATGGACAAGATAAGCAAAGGGCAGATCTGAATATGAAACAGGCAGAAACTGCAAGCTTATAGTCTACCAAAATGTCCAGTCACACTAAAAAACATAGTCTACTTTACTGCATTTCTTTACCTTCAATGTGAAAGTCATTTACAAAATGGAAATCATGTTATATTCAATAACTTGAAACTAGCAAGTGACAGTATAAATTCACCAGGGAAGTTTTTACTGAGGTCACAGATCAAGTGGGCAGCAGGGAAACTTTCTTGTAGGCGTCTATGCAATCATACTTTGTATTACTTCCAGAGAAGTCGTCCCTTCAAAAGAAAGATTGTAGGTATAAGGATTTGCAGACCTATAGGGTATATCTACAGTGATGTGAAAAAATATTCTATAGGAATTAAGAGTAAGAATAAAGGTGCAGTTAATCAAATCCAGTGACAGGTGTCCTTAACCTGCAGATGAAAAAGGCAGCAATGTGACATGTCATCAGCTTGAGACATCAGTTAATATTCTTAATTAATATTTTTCTGATACCTCATTAGCCCTCACACCTGCTTTTTTTTCTTTTCTTTCACAAATGAACTAGCTGATATTCGACAAGAGACACCTGGAATGGCTAATTGGTGTCAGGACAGTCCTGATCCCCAAGGATCCCCAGAAGGCCCTGGTCCCATCCAACTACCAGCCAATAACCTGCCTCAGTACCACATGGAAGCTCCTGTCAGGTATCATAGTGGCTAAGACGAACAGACACATGGCTCAATACATAAGTGGGGCACAGAAAGGAATTGGTAGGAATACCAGAGGGGTAAAAAATTGGAACCATGAAGAGGCTGCTGGGAAAGCCGCAGCCCCCCAACACCTGCAGAGGGTAAGGCAAGTCCTGAGGAGTGAGCTGAATGGAAAAAACAAGATCTAGGGAATCAACACCTACGCTCTGCTGCTGATCAAGTACCATGCTAGGATAATAAGATGACCAAAGGAGGCTATAGAAGCCACTGACATCAAGACAGGGAAGCTCCTGACCAATCATGGAGGATTTCACCCCAAATCCAGCACCCTGAGACTGTACGCTAAGCAAAACCACTGCCCAAGATGAGAAAGCAAACATCCATGAGTACATCAGGAAGATCACAGATCACATGTGATTCATGAATACCTCAGGCAGCAGAAACCCAAGAAAGAAGAGGAGTAGAACCATCATGGAAGGACAGGCCCCTGCACGGAATGTACCACCGACAGATAGAGGAGGTGGCTGATATCCAGAAATCCTACCAGTGGCTGGAAAAAAGTGGACTGAAAGACAGCACAGAGGCACTAATCATGGCAGCACAGGAACATCCCTCTAAGTGCAAGATCCATAGAGGCTGGGGTCTACCACACCAGGTAAGACCCCAGGTGCAGACTGTGTAAAGATGCCCCTGAGACAATCCAGCACATAACAGCAGGGTGTAAGATGCTAGCTGGCAGGGCATACATGGAACGCCATAACCAAGTGGCCGGCATAGTATACAGAAGCATCTGTGCTGAGTATGGCCTGGAAGTCGCGAGGTCAAAATGGGAGACGCCCCCGAGGGTGGTGGAGAATGACCGAGCTAAGATCCTGTGGGACTTCCAGATACAGACGGACAAAATGGTGGTGGCTAACCAACCGGACGTAGACAAACAGAAGAAGACGGCAGTAGTGATAGATGTAGCTATACCGAGTGGTAGCAACATCAGGAAGGAATACAAGAAGCTGTAGAAGTCCCGAAGGGCTCTGAGAAGAGCTCGAGAAGATGTAGAGTATGAAGGTAACAGTGGTCCCAGTGGTAATCAGAGCACTCGGTGCAGTGACTTCTGCAAGTTATGCGAGTGACTCCAGCAGATCCCGGGAACAACATCTGAGATCTCTGTCCCGATACTGTGCAGGAACCTCAAGCTCCCAGCCCTCTGGTAGAGGACCCGAGCTTGAAGGATAAAAGACCGCCCACAGGGTCACCGTAACGTGATTGCTCTGTACTTACTTTTTTTTTAATTTTAATTTTTTATATATATTGCGTAACACGGGCAGCTGCTTTAATGTTTTAAATTTTATGAATTGCTGGCGAACACTGGGAGCATTTAGCAGCTAACAAGAAAAATATTTCCCTCAGGACCTGGCAGAGACTAAACTTGCTCTAATAAACTAGGACATGTTGATGTTTTAAAAGATTTGACTTGGCATGACTGTGATGGGGGAAAAACTATTGATAAAATAAGCAGCTACAGCTCATCAGGAGCTGTATAACAGTCTGGTAGTCATTTGGACTCGCAATATTTTTTAAGTCAGTTCAAAGCAGCTCTCTCACTTGTGTGGAGTGCGGACATTTAAGAGAATATGGAGTATCTGGTGTTGTAGAACAGCATGCTTTCATTCTTTGGTTTCTTTATTTCATGACTTGTTTGGTGTAAAGGGAAAATGATCCCTTGTGACAGCAGTGGTTTACTGGAGTTTTCATTTGATGTTGAGTCATTAAAATCAAAGCAGGTTACCATAGAGAAAAAAATATGAATGCGGCAGCACAATTTGAATCATATGGGAACGAAATGTTCTACAATTTATAAATATTTAGAAAGTCTTTATTACTATTGATCTAAGTAAGATGATTTGCTGCGCAGCCTAATAAAAAGTGAAATTTTCGTACTGCATGCAGTCATTTGCCATACAATATTTTGGAGGTGACTCATATCTGCATTTATGTCAAATAAAGGAGGAGTGTCAGCACTCTGCATGAAAGGGATACACTGATGAAGCACGGCACTTTGTCTCATGGTGAATTCTTTAAGAGCCGAGATGATGTTTCGTCACATCTGACGTTCTGAAACAGGTGCGTGATTCCTCTGAAACAATAACATCTTAAGGATGCTTTTGTATAACTATAGCTGTTATTTTGTGCCATATTCTCTTAAATATATTATAATAAGTTTTTAAGTGTATGAATAAGCTGTTTAGTCATGCACAAACAGTAAGAGCTTGGTGTGCACTGCTGACAATAACATAAACTAGAATCCTGTTTCTGAATCTCTCAGAAGATATTTTCCTGTTGGCTTTATTAAACAGTGATCACTGAGTGTAAGAGGATTGTAAGTCAACCTGAAGGGGTGTTTTATTGAGAATGCTCTGAATTCACTGGGAATTCCCACCGCTAGGAGGATGCCAAAGTATAAAAAACCCATCAGCAGCTAAAGCACCATTATCAGCTGCTGTCAGAGGTGCAATAATATTGGTTTTTGCATGCATTAGCCTTAGTCAGCAGGACTGTCTGCTCAGAGATAATGAATGAAGGATACCTGTAAAGGTAAGCGGGAAGCCTAAAACAGGTCAGGCCTCTGATGACAGCCAAATATGGCTGCACTGAATAGCAGGCTCAGCAGATCTAGCACCAAGATAAGTCCTTTAAAATTAAACCAAAGGCTTTGTTTGGTCAGCCCTTCCAAAATGACACAGGGTAGAGTTTTTCAGGAGGACGATGTGTCCCAAAGCCATTTTTCATTTATTTTATTTTTTGGTATAAGAATCTATTTTTCAAGTTTGGTAAGTTTAAAAAAAAAAACAGCATTAAGCCAGTAAAATCATTTTTCATCTTTATAAAAAGTCTTGATATGAATATCTCAAACGGACCAGATTTTTGGCTCTGAG
This sequence comes from Etia nguti, assembly GCA_015106755.1. Lineage (NCBI taxonomy): Eukaryota > Metazoa > Chordata > Actinopteri > Cichliformes > Cichlidae > Etia > Etia nguti. The sequence continues at coordinate 31,769 of VUQG01019079.1, forward strand.
GGCGTTGTGGTTTCTGCTTGTGCTCTCAGTTCTAATAACACATCACATTTGACTGCATGCAGATAAGGCCCAGAAAGGGTAATTTCTCAGCTGTAAAAGGGTAATGGGGTACTGTTGTCAACCTGCCAGGCAGGCAGGTGGCATGGACACGTTTTAGTTGGGATAAGAATGAGGTGACGTAGTATTTTCAAGTTGATACTATAGGTGCATCTACTAGGAGCTCTGGGGTATACAGTGGTGTGAAAAAGTGTTTGTCCCCTTCCCGATTTCCTGGTTTTTTGCATATTTGACACACTTACATGTTTCAGATCATCAAACAAATTTTAATATTAAACAAAGATAACACAAGTAAACACAAAATGCAGTTTTGAATCAAGAAATCCCTTAAGTGGTACCTGTCTGACAAAGTGAAGCAGACTGAAAGATGTCGAAAAGCAACACATGATACCACGATCTAAAGAAACCCCTGAGGAACAAAGTCACTGACATCTATCAGCCTGGAAAGGGTTAGAAACCCATTTTTAAGGGAGAGACATTATTCACAAATGCCAAAAACATGGAACAGCGGTGAACCTTCCCAGGAGTGACCAGCCGACCACAATTACTCCAAATTTCGTCCAGAAGGTGACTCATTCAGATGGTCACAAAATAACCCAGAACAACATTAAAGAACCACAGGCTTTAAATGTCTTAGTTATGGTCAGAGTTTATAATTTACTGATAAAAAAAGAGACTGGGCAAAAATGGCCTGCATGGCAGAGTTCAAGGAGAAAATCACTGCTGACCAAAAAGAACATAAAGCCTCATCTCACATTTGCCAAGAAACATCTGGATGATCCCAAAACTTTTAGGACTGACAAGACAAAAGTTGCATTTTTTGGAAGGTGTGTGGCCCATTATATCTGGCGTAATATTAACACAACATTTCACAAAAGGAATATCATAACAACATTGAAATATGGTGGTGGTAGTGTGATGGTCTGCAGCTGTTTTGCTGCCTCGGGACCTGGAAGACTTACTTTGCTAAATTGAACCATGATATTCTGCTGACTGTCCGGCCATTTGTTTGTGACCTCAAGCTGAAGCGCACTTGGACTCTGCAGCAGGACAATGATCCAAAACACACCAGCAAGTCCACCTCTGAATGTCTTAACAAAAAACAAAAAAAAACAAAAAGGCAGACTTGTGTGTGGAGTGACTTAGTCAAAGACCTGACCTGAATCTGACTGAGATGCTGGGGCATGGCCTTGAAAATGCAGTGCGTGCTTGAAAACACTCCAGTGTGGCTCAATTACAACAGTTCTGCAAAGATGAGGTGCTATAAAAGACTCATTGCCAGGGCAACATCACAAGATGTTTCAAAGCAGTGACAGTACTGCACAGGTGAAAGAAGGCAGAAAGAAGGCACTAATATTATGTTCAACTTAAAGGATCAGTTCTAGTCAAAACACTGTATACATAAGGTTAATATCTGTATCCAGTTATTTACAACTGAGATATCAGATCATTGTTGTTTCTGTGCCTTTACAGTCTGTTAATATGTTTTTAATGAGAAAGTAAGCTACTGTGAATTCAAGTTAAGATAACCCTGGTTTGTGCCTTTCAGTAGGTGACAGGCCACAGATAAGCACCGATTCCTCTAAAAGATACAGATCTGCAATGTTTGGAAAACCCAGAAGGTTGATATTGTTGCTGGATATCTGAACTGAGAAAAAAAAAGAACCCATTCTGCTCAGAGCACAACAAAAAAATATATTTGTAACCCCAAGGTGCACCTCTGCTTCAGAATCAAGCCACGGATAGCAGCCTGCTGGAATCCTGGATGGGAAACACAGATGTAAGCTGAGAACTTACTAAAAAAATCTTTTCACAATGGAAAAATTTCACATATGGATAATCTGAATAGCTGTTTTTAGCTAGAAGCCTATGTAAGAGCACAAACTGGGGATACACTGAGCTGCCAAATCTCGCAATCTGAAGGTCTCCAATGATAAACATGACAGATGTTTTAGAACAAATGGAGGACCAAAACTGCTAAATGTAAAGAATAAAGAAAAAAGACTGAAATAAATAAGTCAAATAATGAACAATTAAATACACCAGACCAATAATGTATGCTATTTCAGTTGAGACAATATTCTATTCTATTCAGTTTTTTTGTGTGAGTGTGTGATAAGTAAATTAATGTACAGTTCTGTAATAGAGTTTTATTTCAAAGACACTGTCCTGAAATACGTTTTTTTGGATTTGCGATTTGTCTTTAAATAAAACAAAAGAAAAAACAAACAAAGAAAAGGGTATTTTCCTAACTGAGATTAAATTTATCCCCATACTTAAAATCTTATTCAAAAGTCATTCTTTGCTGTACTTTTTGTTATTAGTTTTTTAATTACATTTTTATTACTATTTTTGTATTATTTATACTTTAAGGTATAATTTTACAGTAAAATAAAGTAGAATAAAATGAAAAAAGTAAAATAAAATAAGATTAAATAAAATTATAATCACACTCGATTTGGAAAATCAAGAAAGGACACACGCTGCCAATCACGTGATGATAACACCAGTCTTCTCTGACGTTCTAAGATTTACGTTTCCGGTTTACTTTTCACAATAAAGGGCTTCTAATTATTTTATTAATTTTGTTCGGCCCCCAGTGATTTTATGTGGTGTAAAACAATTGAATATCAATGACGATTTGTTGAAATTATATTTTAGCTTTCTGTCAGAACATTGTAAAAGAACTGTGTTCTATATAAATAAAAATTCAAATAACACTGTTTCGTTTTGAAAGGTTTGCTTTCCGTTTCCGGTCCAAACCGATGGAAATATAGCTAGCTTAACGTAGCTCTTCCCTGTCTGTTAGCACGGAGAAAGTTCAGCTGGACGGCTGAACTCGGTCGTTGGCTTCGGAAGTTTAACAGGATGGCCCCATTGAAGTTTTGTGCGAATATTTCGTGGCTGTTCACAGAGCTTCCGGACTTCAGCCAGAGAATACTAGCAGCAGCCGCGGCTGGATTTCAGGCTGTGGAGGCAGCCTGGCTGTACGATTCGGATTTACAGGAGCTTCAGAGAGTCAGAAAGGCCACAGGGGTGGAGGTCGTCCTTATCAACACCCCGCCAGGTAGACACTAGAGGGGGTCGCACCGTTGGTTTACACACAGCTGTTCATGTTAACTACCAATGCTGAAGAATGGCGTGGAAAGCAACTTACTCCCGGGTGGTTTTTCAGAGGCGTGCACAACAATAAAAAAAACCCCACAACCCTCTTAAAACGATATGTATTCATTGGTTTTCTTTTAATGACAAATATTCTTAAATAAGCCAATTTGAAAAGTAAAAATACAAATGAAATCCAATACAATAAAGCCAGTCAAGCATGGTGAAAACTGCCTGTGTCAGGTAGTGCTACTGCTCCACTACTACTGGCTTGTTTTATAAAGCAAAAAATACTAAATTTGAGCTGTTCTAATGTAATTCTAATACAATTTCAGTACAGGGTTATCGTTAATAGTGAGTACAGGAAGATAGAGCTGTTATGCATTGTGGATGTTTGTGTCACAGTTTCAGTCTGTTTGAGAATTGTTCCACCCCTAGTTATCCTTGCCTTATAGCATCCGTGCATCCATTCACACTTCCATTCATCATCTTCTGCTTATCCAATTCAGGGTCACGGTTGGGCTGGAGCCTGTCCCAGATGTCATAGAGCGGGAAGCAGGGTGCAGGGGTGGCTTTATAGCTTTGTAGCAGTGGCTCCCAAATGGTCTGGTGAAACGTGTTAATGTTTCCTCTCATCTGACAGAGAAGTGGTTAATAAAGGGAGAAACTCATCATTTAAAAAAATTAATAAAATCTGATTGAAGTGTAGACTTCAAGCTATAATTCAAGGGGTTAACAAAAGTATTGCATTTATTGTCTTCTTTCAGAATGCTAGAGCAGCGGCTCTACTCCAGACAATGCCTCCAACTGGGCTCCTTACCCTTTCTCTAAGAATGAGCCCAGCCACCATACTGTCATTTTGACTGCATGTGTTTGCGACCTTTTTGGTCATTACCCAAATTTCATGTGGGTTGGGACATAGATGGATTGGTATGTCTGAGTTTTTCAACTTGGTGCTCTCTTCACCTTGACAGTTCAATACAATACCTGCAATACTGCTGATGTTGCACCAATCTGCTGGTCCAATAAGATTTCAAAATGCTTGAACTCCCTTGCTTGAGGCACCCTCTCCTCTACAACACAGTGGGAGAATTCCACTGTTTTTGTGGTCTCAGACTTGTAGGCCACGAGACTTTGACTCTGAGGTGCTGACTCTCCTGCATGTTGTAAGGAGCTAGTTGAGGTGGCTTGGGCACTGGTTAAGATGTCTCCCAGGCATCTCACTTTGGAGATGCTCCTGGCACTTCCAACTGGGAAGAGACCCCCAGGGTAGAGCCATAACCCGCTGGAAAGATTATATTTCTCGTCTGGTCTGGGAACGCCTCATATGCATCATCTAAGAATGATAACTACACATCACAGCTACAAAGACCCCAACAACTGTGAAAGGTCTGTTTGCTAGTAATATATGATGTAAACACAGTATATTGATTAGAACAAGGATATATTGGGTAGTAATCTGCCAGCATAGGCACATACAGTTTTTCCTCATTTTCATGGCTCTGACAGTTTGTGAATAGACTCAGTTTTGGTTTTGAAGTCCTCATTTCTTCCTCAGTGTTTTATTAAAAGTGACTGTCGTTCAAGATTAGTTATCACCTAGACCAACAAGATCAGCTCCGTTTCACTTACGAAGGCAGAGCAATAAAGACGCATCATAAACACTAACAATGATGTCACCCACTACAGCAGGGATTCAACACACAGAAATTAAGTTTAAGAGTGATTGTGATGTAGGAGTGTGTGTGTGTGTGTGTGTGTGTGTGTGTGTTGCAGGAGATATAAAGGCAGGTGATCTTGGTCTTGGAGCAGTTCCTGGAAGAGAAGCAGAGTTCAGAGAGGGACTGGATCTAAGTTTGAAGTATGCCAGAGCTTTGGACTGTAAAAGGTAACTTTAAATCTATTTATCCCTTAATCTCCAACCTGAGAAACAAAGAGAAATTACATATATTATTAATAAGTGTGTAGTCATACTAAAGCTTGCATTTGTCTTATGCTATGTAATAGGGCTGCGGCTATTGATTATTTTAGTAATCGAATAATCTATTGATTATTCCATTGATTAATTAAGTAATCAGAATAATTGCAGAAGCCAAACCAAGAAGCAATGCAGTGTTATATGAAAGAAATTTCATATTTGCATACTCAAGGGGTTCAAAAGGGGGGCCACAGGGGGCCTCCAGCACTAAAGACAAGTCCCATACAGGGACGCTGACCCTAACCACGGGTCTCAGCCGGCGAAGCCCTTTCAAAAAAACGCATGGCAAGGGGACGTGCACTTGATCTCACCCTCTCTGTTGCTAAATAAACCTTAATTGTAGAACAAAATGCTTTTATCCAGCAGCTCCTTCAGGAATGTCAAAATAGAGCACTGGAATGGGAGTGTGTGCTGGTCCTGGCACCATTCCTCAAAGGCTATCCATTTGTAAGCATATAAGCCTCTAGTGGATGAGGCCCAGCACTCCTGATTGTTGCTACCACGCTTGGGGGCAGACCCTTAGATTCAAATTTAACCTGTCATCGTGTGAATTGAGGACATGCGGTGCCGATGCACTCTCTCTAGAACTGGAGATATCCCTCCCTGCCTGTTTATGTAAGAGACCACTGCTGAATTGTCCATCCTGACTAGGATATTCTGGCTCCTCAGAATTGGACAAAAATGCTTGAGAGTTGAGAACTTCTAGTAAGTGATCGATGTGCAGCCCGTGCTGTGGTCCAGATCCCTCTCGCTGATGCGCCGTCACAAGGAGCTCCCCACCCCGTCAGAGAAGCATTTGTGGATACCAACTTGTGAAACAACACTCTGCCAGTCTGGTGCAGCAGCCAGGGCTTCCTCCAGGCACGAAGAGCTAACATGCAAGCTGCGGTTACCGTCAGCATCCTCCATCAACAGCTATGTCGCCACCTGCTCTCTTTAGCAAGTTACGGGAGCGCAGTTGTCCAGACAAAGCCCCCTTTTTTAGAAACAATAAAATAATGGCTTTACCAACCTTTTTCTGTCTCTGAAGCAGGGACCCATTCGTATTTTTCTTTTTTGAAATATTGCACTTCCTCCCTCAGTATCACTGCTTACTCCTTGCAAACAGTGGTTGTGTACAATACTGCAGAAACAAGGAGGCGGAGAAGGGAGGGAGGTGAGCACTCGGCCAGCTGACCTGCCGCACTGTAGGTAGGCCGTTGTCGCCCCCCCCCCCCCCCCCCGGCCCC
>VUQG01019079.1:38154-64801 GCA_015106755.1 Etia nguti
GGGGTTGCCCCCCCCCCCCCCCCCCCAGTGTGTTCGTGGGGAAATGCATCACTTGCCTGACCTGGCTCAATTGCTTGCAGGCTGAGGATTTGTAATTGTTTGAGAATAAGCATTTTTTATTGATTGCAACATAGGACCATGTACACTATACAGTTTGTTGGAGACACCTTGTTGGGGCACAACAATGAAACACTGCGGGAACACTTGATTTGGTCACCTGAAAATTCAACATACCCAAACTGGGAGTTACAACCTGAGAAATTTCGTGTGCAGGGGGTTTGTGCTTGGGAGACAGTGTTAGAAAAGTGCAGTGTTGTCTAGGGCTGACAACCTAAACACAACTTAGGCAGCGCCTCTTGGACGGCAACAGCGCACGAAGGATGTAATCAGTGGCGACTATGACCTTATTAAGGAGAGGTGCCAGTGGGCTGTCTGCAGGAACCAGCAACCTGAGCGCCACCAGGGACATCGCCTGGTAAGCCTGGAGCACTGTGACGAAGCGGCAGTGCCTGAGCCCGATAAATCTTGTCCAGCTGCGACGTGCCGAAGCTGCAGTGCTTGGACGGCAGAGTTGTGGGGCCACTGACACCGTGGTTGTGAGACGGGGGCAGATAAGCAGCCAGGGACAGCTCCATAGGAGGTGGGTTAGCCAGCCTCCTCGACACCATCCAGGTTCAGCCGGGCACAGTGACACAGGTAGACAGCAGTGATGCGGTTAGCTCAGAGACCAAGTCTGGGAACATGGGAAGCCAGTTTTTGGCCGTCATGGGCTCCGGTGGGAGGATAAGAACTACAACGTGTTCTGAGCTGGCAGAGCAGAGAGTCAGCCCACACGAAACGGGGGGGGGGAAAAAGAGACGTGTCATTGTGGCCGGCTGACGCAGCAGTAGTGACACACTGTGCAGGCGATAGGCTCTCCTGCTCATCTCTCAACAAACCACACATGCCCAGCACATCATAGGCCGGCTGCATGGTTCTGGCTCATCTTTGGTTAACCCATCAACATGTTCCATGTGGTCAGCTCAGCTAATTGCGGGGACATTGACCACATACTCCTCGTCTTTGGACTCAGATGAGGCCGGGGCCCCAGACTTGGAAATGAGAGGAGCAATTTCTCTATAAACATCACCTGTCTTTCCATGATCGAGCGCCGGCCCTCACAACAAAACACACAGGCTTTAGGCTCTGTCAACGCTTTCCTACTGTGGACAATCCCCAGGCAGACGGGGCTCGCATTGTGCTGGTCGTTGTCATGCAAAGAGAAACTGCACCACTGGGGACAGCGAACAGAAGATTTCTGCTTTGCTGGCTTCGATGTGGTGTACATACATGGTTTACACACTGCTCTTTGCAGTGTGTAAACAGACTCTGGCTCCATGTTAAACTGGGCCACCATCATCATCTCTGCTGCTGTTGTGTTATCAGCATGTGTGGGCTTAATAAACTTAACTAACTTAACCTTTTATTCACACGGTGCTCCTAAATTGTATCACCTGTATTGCAGGTCTGTTCTTAGTCGCAAATGTGGCTGGCATTTCCAGAGCCGTGTGTTAAACGAAGCTTGGAAGCAAAGAGTTTGTGTTGACAGTTTTTTACGGTGGAATTATTCAAATTACTCGATGAATCGTTGCAGCCCTACTATGTAACTTTATATGATACTGTGTCACTACTGTTATACTATAATACTTCTGCTGGCACCTTGTGACATTAAAATTGACACTTCTAACAGGTAGTCTGTCATCAGTGACAGTAGTCATCGAAACCAAGGTTGGAATTAAAATTTTAGATGCTGCTGTTCCCAGCTGTTCATAGCTTTTTTTCAGCAATATTTTTTAAATGTTGCGATTATACATATGAGACTGTATCACCCTCCCCTTCTCTCCATGGTCAGATGTCTCTCTCTCTTAGTGAGCTAGTCAGGTGTGCTGAGTAATGCTTGCTGGTTGTACCAGCAGTGAGTCCAGGCTCAGGACCAAAGGAGACTGTGCTTTTTACATAAATTGCAGAACCCGTTCCCATTGGACTTAAGATTTGTGTACAAGCTTGCTTTTATTTAGTTGTATCCATTTACATGCTTTAAATTGTTGTATCTATGCATTTTCTTTATAATACATTGTGAAGCACTTTGTGTATTTTGTTCTTGAAAAGTGCTGTATAAATAAAATTTACTTACTTACAGTTGCAAGTCAACCAGGCTCAGACATTTCTCAGGCCATTATAGTAGAGCAGCTAGAAGAAAGGCACTTTAGTAAGAGGCATGGCTGCCCACGCAACACTCCAAACACTATGTCTGGTGAACACCAGGCAATGTTTATCGCCCAGTAATACCATTCTGTGTAAATGTAAGTGCTCCTTCCCTTCACAAAGTAAAACATTGTGCTTTCAGCAGCTGAAAAGTATTTACTTTAAAACACAATAGAATTAAAAAAAAAAAACAAAGAATGTGTGCTACAGTAAGCTTTCTCCAGATGGTGTCCACTCATTCTGCCAAATATTATAAAAACTATAAGAATATTAAAGGTCATTTTCATTGTGCTGGTAGTGACACAACCACAGCATTACTGCTACATGTTGTAGTTACCTTGGCAATTTTAGCTTATATTTTTGCTACCAGGGGCACCGGGTGTTTTACCGGTGAAAGTATTTGTGGATGTGTGCTGCTTTTCTTTTAGCTTTTAGCTAGCATTTTATTCCACAGCCCACATTTCCTCAAGAGTTGCCATTTGCCATGCCTCCATTATAGACGATTTGTTATCATCTGATTAAGTTAAGATTACGCTGACTTGCTGCACCATCTTGTCACGCCAGTTGGTACTTAATGAAAGTAAAACTCAGCAATAGTTGAACTTAGTTTCATTTGATAGCTCTGCAGCACCATACACAGATGTTTTGGACAAAGTCAGAACAGTTGGTTCTTAACTTTCGGTTGATTTGCTGGTTCGTTTTAGCACAAAATTTGCATTGAAGGTTTAAAGTTACTCAGAGGCTTTCAGCCACAGCTTTACCTTTGCTGGTTTTTATAACCTTTTCATAAAATGTATTTTAAATGCCGAATCAGCTCCTGCAAATTAACTGTCCGGTATCTTTTGTAGGTGTTATAATGAAGGTAATCACACTTTTGGCATCTGAGGCTACAGATTTACCAACATATGCTGTCTTCAGAAGCTGCAGAGATTTAACAAACAGAAGGAGAAGCTTTTCATTCAGTGTAAAGCAACAGACGCCAAAGTCCACAGTGTGCTCTGTGGTCGGGACCAAAATACCACCAGGAGAAGTGAATTCGGTTCATGTAAATACGAGTGACGTCAAAGCAATCAATAACTCAGCCTGTTAGCTTTCTCCCCTGATACAATCGGAGTAATTTACAGGAAATTTCAGCATAACATTTTTGATGACCATTCTGGGGCAGGCTAAGCCTCTTAATGGTGCTGTCTAATGGTGCGAGATTTTACAGAGGTCCGCTGAGGTTAGCTGATGCTCTGTATATGTAAAGCAGAAAAGGAAGGCGCTGGCAGTTGTAATGGCTCTGTTTTGTTGTTTTTTATTTCCGTTTCATGTTGCAATGCTTGATTTCAGTTCAGTTTCCAAAGTTTTGTTTTGACTAGTTTTAGTGTTTTACACTATTGTAATAGTGGATTTTGTGTCAGTGCTTCATCTGCTTGCTTGAGAATTTAACTTGGAAAACATTTATTTGTAAAACACTAATGACAGCGTGCGTTAAATAAACTAGCAGCTGAATTTGGGACATAACAGTGGTCTGTGGTTTACCTGTGTTGTTGAATGTGTGTAATGATGAATGACTGTAGCTCCACAAGTGGGTGCTTCCTTTTTTTGTTACCTAGTTAATGTCTTTACACTAAGGGAGTTTCAGTATTCCACTAAAGGTTAAGTGAAGACATTGTAAGTGTGTTGAACTTGATTTAATTCAACTTTCCTAACAAAACTAAAAGCGTACATTATCCCCACTAGTTTGTTCATGTAGAGAATGCTAGTTGACCTATGAAATGGCATTATCGTTGTTAGACTGACCACGGCCAGTTAGAAACAATTCAACATGTTGCAAATCCGAGTCATAAAACAGCCACTTGAAGGTATCCGAGTGCCCAGGCTGTTCCCTGTACAGTGCTAGAAAAGTGGCTCCAGCTATACCAGATTCTGCAGTTTCACTTAGCTCTGTGGAGCCTTTCAACATCTGTCGTTTTCATAACTTTCCATTTCACTCTCACTGATCTTTTGTTTCAAAGCAGTCGGCAACATAAAATTGAAAAGCTTGTTTGCCTCTTAATTCTTGTAATTGCCAGTGTGTTATCTCATAATTGGAGCTAGTTTGATTAGATGGTTGATAAACCAAACAAATGCACCTTTTGGAGATCTTTATGTGTCACTTTTGTTCTCAGATGTGTAATCAATCCCCATAAAACTCTGTCCTGCAGATACACAGAGTTGAACAAAACCGTTTTGATTTACCACAGTAGGAAAGGCACATGTGTGAAAAATAAAAATCCATTTAGCTGCTTGAGTTTCAGGCTCCTGGTGTTGTGCATGCAGACTCATTGTCACATTTCAGCAGAACGCAGGTATTGTTAATGACACTTGCTTTAACCAGACAATATGTCTGCTGCGAAAAAAGGTCGATTCAGACCAATTTAGGACAAGGTCAGTTTCCTTTTAATATGCCTGGCACAAAAGCAGTCTCTATAAATATATTTTAAAAGCTATAATAGAAGAGTAATAGATGTTTCTGTGTGCCAGCGTGTCATCTTTTCTACATTTCCTTTTCAGGATTCACCTGATGGCTGGGAGAGTTCCTGTGGACTGTGACAGAGCGACGGTTGCCAAGGAAATGGAGGCCGTCTTTGTGCAGAACCTAAAATATGCTGCTGATATCCTTTCAAAGGTAAGTGACCTTCTCTGTCCAACATACCACTACTCTCACGTCAGTGCAGTTCATAAATCTTTTATGAATGCAAGGCCCCTTTGGGTAGGAAAAAAAAAGAATTTAACCCCTCCACTCGAGTAAAGGACGAGTTTTGGAGTGCACATGATGAGCCCAATAAAAGTAAATATATGTTTAATTGACTCGGTTGAGTCTACATGGAGGTGGTTTGGTGTCGTGGCTGAGAAAGAGGAGCAAAGTATCTCCATGCTAACAACTGGATCTGTTCCTGTTGTCGGTTTCCTCAGTGCTATAAAGCTGTCTTACAGAGTTGAGCTAATGTGAGTGTCACTCAGGCCTCTGTAGCCATTTGCTTCTCCACAAACTTCTGCTTGAGAGCCACGCCAGCTGCGACGTCAATCAGTGACTTTCGAATTCAGCTGGCGTCCCTGTCAACTTCACCGCTTCCCAGCCCTCCACTCTTCTGTATCAGACATGGGCTGCTTTTCCGCTCTGAAAACTGCATGTGCATCCACATCGATGAGCCCCGACACCGACCTGCAGCTCGACTTCTGACACATTGTGCTCACTCTAAAATTCATCCAATAATGAAGCATGAAAGGGTTTGAAGCACTTCTGTACAGTTTCTAGCCGCAGTGTGGGTTGCCAGATATGAACAGAGATGGAGCTGGGTGTAATGGCCTGTAGACAATGTTTTTAGGCTATACCACAATAGACAGTTTATATCTTGATATTTCAAAACTTTCATGCTCAATTTATCCCTTTAATACATACAATTGCACTAGTGTGAAGCTTCTAGTAGTCATTGCAACATAGACCTACAATAAAACGTAATTTAATCCATTTTAGGGCTGGCAGGGGGATACACTGGCTTTCAACAACTGTTTGCTGAAAATAGGGCCATGATGTAGGGCTGTATACTGCATATGTGCTCATATACTATAATTTAATAGAGACCAAAAATGGCACACACTAAAACTACAGTTTTATTCTAGCCGTTTCTCTACACTGCTGAAAATCCTGATTTGAATAGTTGCAGCATTGTCTGATAAAATCCCCATACATGTAAGTAAAAGCCACCAGCTGTGCAGTGATTTTATTTGCTCTTTTTTTGTGGGGGGTTGGTTGGGTCTATATTTTTGTGTAAAATGACTCTCAAAATGATATGTTTTTGTTCGATTGTCATTCATGTCTTTTTCAGCTGCTGTGCAGTCAGTTGAATCAGCTGCTCCTTTCCCACTCTGCCACTTACTGAGCGGAGTAAAAGCAAAAATAGAAGTGCCTCTGACAGGAAAGCAAGGACTTATGCTCGTGGGGCTATATTTTCAGCTCTTCTGTGGAAAGTATCTAGGGTTTTCCCCAAAAGTTGCTGGATTTCTTGGTAACTATTTTTGTTAAGGTTGTAAACAGGTCTGAACAGTCACTGCTTTGGACACTTCTAGTATGTTCTGGTGAGACAGTTCTGGGATGTTAGTTGTGGGCAGCAAAATATGATTGGTGAGAGAAGCCCAGAGTTTTAAACTGCCAACTAGTAACCTGAAGGTTGTTGGTTTGAGTCCCTGTTAAGATACTCTGACAAAAATTCGGATAATGAACGAAAAATATGAATGAATTGACGCTAATCACAATATTGCTCTTAGGAAGGAATCACTGGACTGATTGAACCGATCAACACCAGGATTACAGACCCCAGGTATTTTCTGGACTCTCCTCATCAGGGTAAGACCACCGACTCTTAAGGACCCTTGAACTGACATCAAGAAACACATTATATTTACATTTATGTTGAATTGAAATTATTAACATTTGCATATGAACGATCAAAAAACGTTGACCTGACCAAAATGTGAGTTTAGCCGGAGCTTCAAATAAGAGTTGAGTGGTTGACTACAATGATAATAATATCCAGGACTCAACCCAGGTGTCATACTCATGACTTTTTAGACCCTCTGGATATCATGGTAGATGCGAGTGTATTATATGTCCTTCATGCATGCATGCTAACACTATTTTCCTCCAGCTTACACCTGGCTAGCCACAATATGATTGTGAGCAGTTAATCTCTGGGTGTGCTGAGTTAGCAGCTATTTTAATTAGCACCTGTCTTAGCTGTTGTTTGACTACCTTTGTTCTCCTTACTGCAAAGAGTCAGTGAAAGAAAAACTTGCGACATCAAAATAAGTAATGGCAGTGGTTGCATGTGCAACTTGTAAAAGGTAGTTCCAGACTTCGGTAAAGTTAGGGGAATGATGTAAAAACACAACGCCTGTTTCCAACAAATGCGAAGAAATCTTCCATCGTCTCTGAGCTGGACGAACCAAATTGTGATACCAAATGCAGTGGTCTGATTGGTCGGATCTGTTTATTCCAAGCCGAAAAATTGAGCTCGGTTAAAAAGTGAAACCAAGTGAAATTACATGGCTGCATTGAAAATCAGTCCAAAAAATGTGCACAATCTTTATGCATCTGGTGTGTAAAGGCCTTTAGACTGTGTCATTAAAATTATTTCATACCTCAACAGCTAAAGTGGAAAAATCTAAAGGATTTTCCAACCTAAATGTAAGCTGATACGTTTATATTCATTCATCAGTGATCCTAAATCAAACCATGAATGGCATTATGTTGTAAAGATGATGTACAGTATATTATCTTATTTCCAGCACAATGCTTCCTGTCTGCAGAGAATAATGTTTCTTTTTTTTCTGTCCACAGCATCTGCAATACTGGAGAAGGTTGGAAAGCCAAATATGAAACTGCAGATGGTGGGTCCTTTGAACATTTGTCTAAAGTTAAGAGAAAGAAAAATAACTTAACAGCTGTCTAAACTGTTTCAGGACATCTTTCATTGGCAAATAATGGATGGAAACCTTACACAAAACATTCAAAAGTATATTCCTATCATTGGTGAGTATGCAAATGTCCATCCATCTAATAATATTAAAAAACTCAAATCAGTTATACCAGTCAAGTACCTCAAATCTAATTCCTTTTAGGGTTAATATCTCTAGAGGCACCCATCTAGGCTGCCTGTCTTTTCTTCTCCCCTTTTTTATTAATTTCTGCCTGTCACTCACACTTCATATCTCTTCTATTGCCCATCTTAAAGTGCTTGAACTTGTGGGGATGACAGCATGGTGGCTTAAGTTACAGCCAGTGAATGGCCATAATGCACAAAACTGGATATGTAGGGGGGGAACTGACTTGCCCTCCTGATGATATAAAATATGCTGTGGATTGTGCTTTGCCTTTAAACACCAGCTACAGAGAAAATGAGGTCCCATCAGGTCGTTTGCTTCATCAGCATCAGATAGTGACTGTAGGCTGCCGTAAATGACATTTTAAAACTTGAACCTTGTTATCTAGGAGCATGCTTTTTTTCTTTCTCAGAGGCATACTAAAGGTATCTGTGTCTTATCACAGAAGTGGCATTAAGGATGTTAATTAAAATCACCTTGTAGACCTCATAATATTGATGTGATATGGACACTGACCTCTGTCAGCTTCACTCAGAGAGGCTGTGTCTGCACTGGGCAGAGGGCAGCTGGCTATTTTTTTGTGGTCTGTCTTTCTAGTCTAGTTTTGGAGTCTAGTTTTTAGTTCTCTTTGCAGCGTTTTGGATCAACTGAAGACTGAGTTGTGCAGTGTAGAAGTAACAAATGCATGGGCTGATTTTTCAGCATCACTCTGACGCAGGGTTTTTTCTGTTTGTGGCAATATTGCACAGATAAGAGAAGGCAGTCCTACATGTTTCTTTAATGTCGGTATCGAAGGACAAAAGTACTCGCGGTTCCTCCGTGTTACTGGAGGTAATCCTATCCACAGTAGGTATCTGGTTAGGCGCTGACTTCTGCTCTTTATGTTGCCCAAAACAAATTTGAACTGTTTCACACCACATAAAATTTGGTTTTATGTTTCGTGTGAACACATCACAAGATGATACATTGTCACGTTTCTCAGGTCACGTCCAGATTGCTCAGGTTCCCAGAAGAAATGAGCCCGACAGCGCCGGAGAGCTCAGTTACAGCTACCTGTTCGACACACTGGAAAACATCGGCTACCAGGGTTATATCGGGTGTGAATACAAGCCGCTAGGTGAGTGTTCATGTGATTTAAGGAATTATTATGAAAAAGATTTAGAACAGTCGTAATTAATCCTCTCTTTGCACTGCAGGCTCCACAGACGAGGGTCTCGGTTGGATCAAAGAATACTGGACTCACAGAAAGTGCTGAGACGAGGTGACGGAGCATAAAGCTGTCAGAGTGTTGAGCCCGATGGCACTTACTCTACCTGCAGCAACCACCATTTAACTTGGACTTTGCACAGACTCCTGTGGCCTTACATTGTTTTATACATGTGTCATCCTCTGAATCTGTTTCCACACTGTAGAAAGAAGTGAATACACATTTTTTCCCCCAGTGATTCAGGATAGCAATGTTGTTCTTTAAAATCAAGTTCAAATAAGTTTTTTCCATAAGTATCTTCGTAGCGTCAGGTGGAAGGAACATAGGCAGAGCTGCCCGAAGGCTCAAAATTATGCTTCAGGATAGTAGATGATTGTGACAGGCAAGCTCTATCGAGATCAGAAGTGTTTCTTAAGAAAAATGTAAAAAAATAAATAAAATATATATATATACATATACATACAGGTCAGATGGCCCAGGATGTGAGTGGGCGTTAAGGCGTCTGGGAAGGGATCTCAAAACTGGATTATAGATGGCAGACAGTTGGTGTCATAAGCCACCGCCTCTGGACCTTATGATGGACCTGATGACCTTACCAATCTAAAAGAGTTGTGACAGATTTATATATTAAAACAAATTTCTGGTACTTGCATTATTTTCCAGTATGTTTATTGCTTCACCAGGTAGTGGAACATAACAAGACCTTTCTCTGTTTAACTGCTTTGATCTGTTGCTCATACCGAGGCTCCTGGCTGGCTTTAGCTCTAGCCACTTTGCCATTGTTAGCTCCTTTAAAACGTTCAGCTGTGTGAGAGTCATTTTAAGTGTCGGATTAGATTCATTGTTCTGAACATGTTTGTGGTGGCTACCTTCACAGTTTATTTCGGCGAACGAGATCTTAAGAGCTTGAAAAAAAGAAGGCGACTGAACCTGTGCTGTGTTTGGCTTACTGTGAGGTTTAATCTGTGAACAGACTCTGTCAGTTTTGATGTTTGCTGATAACACTCCGCTCTCTAGTATAGATACAGTTGCTTATGGTTTAAAAATACAATCATTCCAGTGGCCAAAATGTTGTGGCTTCAGAATAGTGAGTCCAAAGTCAGTGGGTGATGTCACAGTGGTGGTTGTCTCTGATATGCAGTATATGGATCTGATTCCACGAGTTTCATGTTTCGGGGTCTCGTGGTTTCTGCTGCACTAACACATTTAGCTCGGAGTCCTAATTACAAACGACACACCAAATCATTTTCCATTCTGTCTTCTGGTTTGCTTCAGCGCTCAGCTCATTAGTGTTCATCTCCCTGACCCTCGTGGCCTGTAGACTTCACACTGAGATGATTTCATCCACAGCAGTAGTAGCTTTTGTACACTTCAGAAATATTTCCACACACGGAGCCACTGGACTTGCATTTTAAACTACTGGTGCGCATACTGATGAACACTCACGTAAATTAATCACACATTTCAGCTATTTATCGATTATTAACACACGTTAAAATGTTAATAATCAATATACCTCCAACTCTTTAATATGACTGAGTTATTCTCCTCCTGTGCTGAGGGAGGAGTCACATGTACGCATTTCAGCCTTCAAAGCTTTTGCCTTTTAACTTACACGATGTATTTATGGTGACGGCGTCATGTAGACTGAACTGTGAACTTGCTTTTTGTGCACTGAAAGTTGAGAAAAGGTTGTGTGTGTGTTTTTCATGTGTCAACCAGTCAAATGATGCTATGACTGGCTGCTTGTGCAGTTCAGCATCAAAATGAAGGAAAAGTTGATAATTGCAGTGTGCAATCACCCAGTTGCGCACATGAACCGAATTTGTAAGAGGCAGCTACCTCGGCTCATGCCAAGTGCTAATTGAAGCTCAGCCAGAGCCCGTGTGAGTGATTTGTGTTGCTATGACAATTGCAACACCAACAGTCTTTATTTACTGGCATTACTATGGTGCTTTTCCTCTTCCTATGCGTTTGAAATTCTAGGTGTTAGTGACACAGAGGTGAGACAATCCATGAGCTTGTTTATTTTCACCTTTGAGGATTTTCTGGAGACTTTTTCTCTGTTGTTCTGGTGCACGAGTAGATTTGAGAGCTTGAAGAGAAGGTTCTTGAAGATGTTCTGCATCTTATCCAAGGCGGTTCCCATAAAAGTTGATTCTGTTCATCTGGACGTAGCGTTTTCAGTGGGAGAAACGTTTCGTCACTCATCCAAGTGACTTCTTCAGTCTCAGCTGACTGCAGGTTTCCCCAATCTTATAAACAGTACATTTGCATAATGGTACTGTTGCATCAGGTGTAAAATCTTGGCCAGGTGAAACACGCTGGTCATTGTGCAGAGAGCAAACATCATCTTTAAAACTGTTCCACATTTCATCATCACAACCAAAAGTCTCTGGCTACAACCGAATAATCTTCCACGGTTTTCAGTGGACTAGTTATTTTTTTCGTTCGATGCTGGACTGTGAGGATTGAGACAGAGTTCATTCCCAGGGTGAAACTGTTCACGTGGACTAATACTGTAATGTCCTGAGACATCCGAGGGAAAATATTCTGATGAGCTTTTTTGGTTGCATTGACACAGTCTTTGATAAATGAGGTGGGTGGCAAGCAGATTTTCCTCAGTGTGACTTCATCCATTTCTTGAAAATGGAAATGAAGTTGGAGGATCATCAATTTGATGCACTGGAGGAGATCAAGTATGTACCGGATTTGCACAAGAAATTAAATAAATTTTTTTAAAAATCTACTAATGTTTTTTTTTCCTTCATTGCAGTGTCTAAACAAAAACACTAATAGTTGTGAAAAATGAATCTATTTGATCCATTTCTAAAGGTTGCGGGTTCAGTTGCAGCCATAGATACACATCCCCTCCTTTGGAGTTCTGTCAGGAAGGGCAGCCGGTGTGAAACCTGAAAGAAGCTTTTTCTATTTCCTTCCAGCTGTTGCATTTGAACCCATTGCATACCATGATCTCTTATATCCAACCTTAATCAAATGACAGCATTAATTAACGCATTTAAAAATAACACACAGACATGAAAATGTGACGAGTGGCAAAATCATTTTGGATTAATTTGAGAGCACAAATCAGCCCGTAGGATCAAAAATGTTTCGTAGACATGAACCAGAATTTGAATTGTTCTCACAAACTGGTGTTGTGTTGTCACACCTGACTGAATGACTCATGCTGACTTTGGTATTAACACCTTCATTAAATCTTTTACTTGCAGTGTTCCCAACTAGCTGTGCCTTTTTAAAATTGCACAGTTACTTGCATATTTCCACTGACTGAACACCTAAATTATAATAAATGCTCCGGTATATAACTGACATCCTAACACACTCTAATAACAAAGGTTTGGTGCTTTATGTGGATGATTCTGGAATCTGCAGGTTTGAAGACACTAAAGTTTTGTCCGGAGCTTCTGTCACGACACGAAGCTGCACGGTGAAGAACAGTTCAGCACTCTTACTCTTTAACTTGTTTATTTAACTTTACATACTGTATAAAGTGTTCTGTATATACACAATATACATGACACAGGTAGTGCAGGTTTTATTTTACAGGGCTGTCTTGTTACAGTTCACATTTTGCATGATGAATAATCCAGTGTTTAACATTCAGTTCTCTTCAGTTTGTGAACCTCCCAAAGCTCCAACCTGTTTGGTTTCCTCCCAAAAACAGGTGAATCTGTAACTAATAAAGGAACCACATTGGATACGAAGCCTTCCTGTTGTGATGTAACAGTCCTGTGTCAGGTTGGCTTCGTGCCCTATTTTTCTAAACTGAGATATGATTACCAGCCACACTGTTTGAGAGTACACACCACCACCCCAACATGCTTTGGAAACACTCAGCGCTGATGACATGTGGCATGCTATTATGCAAATCACCAAAGTTAATATGACCAATTTTCCTGCTTATGAAAGGCAATTTTTGTCACATTTCTCCAAACTGACTCAGGCACTTTCGCTGCATAACACCGGCAGTGTGTTTCCACACATCTCCTGACAGAACGACAACAGCGTCACTTCACAGGTTTGGGAATGAAAAAAGGGAAAAGGGAGAAAATAATAAACAGAGAAAGGCACTTCAGGGCAACAGATATGGCAGTGGGGTTCAAGTGGAAACAGGTTTGACGCATTTGAAAATTTAACATAAAAGCCTTTCCACTCTGCGCACCGACATCTGGGCTGTCTCTTCTTGTTTTAACACTGATCTGGCATGAAGCTAGCTAAATACTATCAGAAGGCACGAGATCCAAGACAACGCGGAGCCATTAATGAAGATGTGGAGCTTTAAATTTGTGCAGTGACAGAAACCAGAATGCATGTCAGTGCTGCATTATGACCAGTGAAGCATCAGTCTCAATAATGTCAAACAGCTGCTACACACTGAAGATGTTTGTCTCCGTACATCAATGGTGTCCTCACGAATTGTTTCATATCCATCAGAATGTGCGTCAGAACACGGGAGCTTCTTCCAGGTCGTCCGCCTTCAGCCTGGCAGCATTTGGCTAACGAGAGGTTGGTGGAGTGAGCAGCTTGGAATTATGAGTCGGTAAATTCCTGGAAGTCGTCACAAATCTCTTTACCACTAATTCGGCGAAGCCTGTTCTACCTGTGTGCCTTTTAAGCACCGAATGCTCTTGGAGTTTTTTCCTTGAGTAAGAGAACAGATGGATGTGGAGGCTGTAGCAGTTTGTCGTGGTGACGAGAGAGCTGAGCATGAAGGTATGTCCTTACTCTCAACTAGGACCACTAGCTTTGGTTAGTGACCAAAACAATCACATCACTGATGCAAGCGGCAGAGAGTTCTTGCGCCTGTGCATCAAAAAGGAGCCAGATGACGTGGTTCAGGTCGTCTCCTCTTAGGTGATGTTTTCTGGGCACGTCCAACCAGGAGGAGACCCCATGGCAGACCCAGGACAGCGAAGAGGCTTCGTCTCTTGGCTGTTTGGGAACGTCTCATTATCCTCACTTCCTGGAAGAACTGGAGGCAGCAAGGGATCATCAGTTTTGTGGTGCCATGCTTACTAGTACCAGTACATTTTTGTGGAGGTGGAAATACGTGAAATTGGTTCTAGCTTTGGCACTACGTTGGCGGAGGTTAAAGGTTAAAGATATGAGCCCTGAAAACCTGCAGACCATCTCACCTACTCCGATCATCAGACTGCCCCAAGTATTTGGACTGAGTAGGACTCAGTAAGATGTTTGATATATGTTACATATTTAATTAACCGGTCAAGCACTGCAAATGACTGCAAGTTCCTCAAGGAACTGGTTAGTGGAATAGCCAGTGATGCTGCTCAACGTCTGCGATGGCAGTGGATTCGAACACATTTTTATCCTCTGCCCATTTTTGAATTCGCTTGAGGATTTTAGAGATTTTGGTGAGGTATCTACAGCTCGACTTCCCACCTGGCTACAATCAAAGATGTAAAGCAACACTTTTTAAACATTATTTTTTATGTTTTGCTTTAAAGGGATTGTTCCAACCAAAAAGTCCATATAGCCTGCAGTGCTCTTTATCAATCTAAATTATTTGGATTTTGATTGCCCCGTCTGAGTACTCTTGAAAATAATGGTAAGAAAGGTGCTTTTCTTGTGGCGTGGTCATGGTGCTGTTTGAAGGCCGGATAGCTGACTCGTACAGTAATTGTCACGTAGAACCTGATGAGAAAGTGCTGCGAGGGAACACATTGTAGTGTCTGCTCAACTTTATGATCCTTAACATTTAAAACTGTTTCTTAAATGGAAATAAGTCCAGTATGTTGCTGTTCCCAGTCAGTGAGCTCATCGTTACATAGAAAGGTTTAGCTGCTGGGGACAAAAAAACTTCCAATTTCCCATTTTCTTCTGTAGTCATTTCCATTTTTCTTGTGTCAAGCACGGACACGAGTCGGGTTTAAGTGCTATAGCAGTCCGGTCCACAGATTGTAGCACGCGGTGTTAATTACAGACTCCAGGTGATGATACATGGACACCAGCTGAGGAGGAGGGCTGCTGCCGGCCTGCGGCTGCAATGGCAGCGGCTCCCGAAACACGACCTTTAAACTCTGTGGGAGGAAGATGAAATCTGAGAACTTTGCATGACTTTATTATAAGAAAAAATAAGTCAGACGTGTATAAGAACTCACAGTTTTTCCAGCTTGGTTGTCCAGAAATACCAGAACGAAGCAGTCTGTAAACTTTTGGTTCAGAACAGCCTGAAGCAAGTAGAAAGACATGGGTGGACATGAGCTGGAAGGAGGTGAACAGGTGTATGCAACACAAATGTCACCTATGTTAAAGTCTGTCTCCACAGATACAAAAGAAATATTTGTTACTGCAGTACAAAGTGCTCAGCTGAAGCTCTCACTCTTCCTCTGAGCTCTCGATGCTCCATCTTCTCGCCTAACGCCTGTATAAGTCACACTCTTTTATACTCTGACACGATTGAACTGTTCTTCCAATTGAGTCTGAACGGTGCAGCATGAGTGAGATTAATTAGTAATCAGTGTGTTGCATTTTGTGTTGCCAGGTGAACCGAGTCTGCTAAATGATCCAGTTTGTGTCCAGAGATTGTAAAACTGTGAATTCAGAATGATATTTGAGTGAGACTAATGGAGCTGTGCTTAGAGATAAGAAGTTTGGAGTCGTGTTTTCAATACGCAAGCTTCACGTTTTTAGATTTTTGCATTTTTTTTTATTTTTTTTTAAAGGGATGAACTGTCAACATCTTTATGATCCTAAACATTAAAGGGAACGCCTTCATTTTGTTGTTGGCTGGTAACGTTTCGCTGCCCGTTTGTGAAGTCACAACGGAGGGAAACTCATGGATACAGTGGCCTGTATCCATGAGACTTTGAACTCTTTAATAATTATAAAATAAATTAGCAGAGAAAAAAAAAGCCTTTTCTCACCAGATACTGGATGCCGTTGTCGTCAAAGTGTCTGCAGCTCTGAGGGAAGCGACTGAGCAGGACTTTGATCAGAGTCTGGTACCAGGCTGGACCCATGGCCAGGAAACAGTCCTGCAGCAACAAATTCACACTACAGTTACAACACTGTTCATCAGAAACTTTCATTGTGTTTTACCTGCACATTCAAAGTCAAATATTCAAGCTGCAGATGTATTATTTTAAAAGCTACACCTCCTATTTAACTAAGAAAATCCTAAAGTCTCCCGATGTATTCCCATCTGTTTTCATGTTTCCATAAGAACAGCCAACATTTAACTACCCATGCACACCTCCTGCTAACACGTAATCTGTATGTGGAAGCTGAGGTTTGATCTGCAGGTCACAGCATTTGCTCCTGGCTGAGATCACAGCGAGAGCCTGATCACCTCCAAATGTTTCTCATAATGTGGGAGCATAGGTGCATAGCTGTGCAGTCCATTGTATTTCAAATGACAGGGTGTCGAGCTGCTGGCTATTCATTTGTGTAAAGTTGTGGTCTTAGTAATCAAGGTGCTTTTTTTATTGCTGGGTCATAATTTAATCTTGATTTTAAGGCTAAAATTAGAATCTCACCAGCTGTGGGTCAATCTCTCCCACTGATCTGCTCTGCACAGCCTCCAGCAGCTCCTCCAGCTCACTGAA
This sequence comes from Etia nguti, assembly GCA_015106755.1. NCBI lineage: Eukaryota > Metazoa > Chordata > Actinopteri > Cichliformes > Cichlidae > Etia > Etia nguti. Next base: position 54,823 of record VUQG01019079.1, read on the forward strand.
TGACAACTTGGCCAGCTTTAGTTTATCCAGGGCCACATGCTCGCCGTGGAACAGCCTCCTCCACAGGTTGTCCCTGCGGCAGTGACCCATGGCCTGCTCCACGCTGATCTGGATCTGTCTGCGGGCAGACGTCACCTCGTTGTTGAGAAGAGGGAACAGAGGAGAGGCGTAGAGGAGCCCCTGAGCCTCTGGTCCACCCCCTGTCAGAGGGTAAAACTCGTTGCTATCACTTGGGGCCAAGGGTGCTGAAGCTTCAGATGAACCTTCCTCCCAGAGGTCCTGCTCAGAACCACGTGACCCAGAAGCCTCTGCTCGATCTTGGGAGAGCCGTCCCCCCAGCTCTCCGGGATCACGGTGGATCTGAGGAAGCTTCTTAAAGCGGCGCATGTCTGCAGTGAGGCGTGGGAAAAGCTCCCGCTGACTGGTCATGATCACGTAGAAGCGTAACCTATGAAAAGAGGATGGGATGAACAGAAACTCTGCAAAAGAAGTATTTTAAATTGTATCTTTAGACAATTTGTCAAGTGCCTTCAATGGTGTACTGGAAGTGAAACGTCCACCAATCCCATTTAGGGTTGTGTCAGGAAGGACATATCAGATAAAACAATGAAAAATCAAACATGTGGTGCTACCTGCTGTGGCATCCCCTTGTGGTAAGGGAGGACCAGAAAATAGTAGTAGAAAGTAGTATTAGTAGTAATTATCTCCAGGCACCTTTGTTAACATCATAGTTTGGGGGCTGTATTTCAGCTGGTGATTTTTGGGTCTCATTAGCGACAGTTTCAGCCAAAACACTTTGAATGTCCTTCAAGAAGCCTGGAGAACTATTCTAAAGAATTACACATATTCTGCACATATTTTCCATGCAAAGGTTTTTTTGTGCACGAGTGTAAAAACATAACAAAGTCTCCTGTATGAGAAGCTGGAGCCAGTCTCTTAATTTCCTGTCTATACATGGATTAACAGACTAATGGTGTCAGCCCAGATATGAGTAATTATGATACAACCTGCGTAAAACAGTCTCATGCTGTACTCCAATCTCACCAGTGACTGCTGATTATTATATTCTCTTATACATCCTTACCTCAGCAGATGCCTCTCCCCATCTGACTGCTCCTCAAATGGAGCAGCGTTGTGACACACCACCAGGGAAACATCAAAGTCATCGTGGTGGGGCAGACCGTCCAGATCCTTGTAGGAGCCCGAACTAAAGCAAGAGAAGACAACAAAGGTAAAGTTAAGCAGCAAATATGACGGGAGAAGGTTTATTCTGAGGTTAGAGTTGTTTCTTCACCTGTTCCACAGAGCCACCAGGGCATACTCATGAAGGTCAGGCATCGCCTTCTTGTTGTCAGTGGCGACCGCAGCCTTCGACATGCGGAGCGGCTTCATGCCATACGTGCTGGCGTGGTCGGTGATGTAGTTGTAGAGCTGGTGAGCCGTTATCATCCCCGTGGAGATGGAAAAGCTCCCTGATTTACACAAGGATCACAGACGCTCAGAAAGATAAACACAGTTGTTCCTGCCTACACACAGAGCCTGAGAAGCCTTAATGGAAAAAACAAGGCAAATATCCGTTCATCAATCCAGAACGATTCAGAGAGCGCTCCTGGTGACGCTCAAACGGCGGTGGGACACAGAGGTTCCATTAGATGTGAAGCCACGCCGGAATTGAACTCGTCTTTGCTTTCGGTAGCAGTGAAACAATTTCAAACATTTACTCTGAATATAATTTCATTTGGTTCTTTTGGTTCGTACTGACCACCAGAGGGAGCTGGAGAAGATGCTAAACATGTCTCACTAATTCACCTCAGTAGACTTCGACTACTCGTTTTTCCAGCACATCTGCATAGTTTTTGCCCCACGTAAGCTAAGACAGCAGAGTTGCTTTGTTTTTTTAAAATGACCACAACATACATAAACATTATTGAAGATATTCGCAGCACAAAGTCACAGCACAAAGGGACATTTTCAGATCCAAGTCTCTGTTAAATGAAGCTGGGGGAAAAGACTTCATCTTACGACAGCGTATCAGGGACCATTAGGTAAAAGGGAAAAAAGCTGAGAGCCAGAGGGAAAAAAATACAAATTAAAGTTATAACCTTGCACTTTTTAAGGTTGGATAAACCTAATCACACCATAAAAATGGGGAATGCCATTCGCACTTTAGTGAGGAGGTGCAGCAATATGGTGGATAATACAAAACAAGGACAGAAGGCAAGGATGCAGTATTTCCCATCCAAATCAGTGTGTCTTTGCTTTTTTTGTGTGTGAACTGACCGGTTCCACAGTCTGAAATGTTCAACGTCCAAATGCTTCCAATGACGTGATGATTTTTGTGCCTTTTTTTCATTTATTTGTCAATTTGCTATTTTTCTGGTCTTTGTTTTTGGTGGATTCTAGTTTTAAAATTGTTGCCCTTTAGAAAATGCTCTGTAAAAAGTAAAGCTTACTACTACACCGTTCACTGTGTTGTCATCTTTTATTTACTTTCACGGTAAGTTCTGGCGGCTGCTGTCAATTATAAAAGCTTTAAATCATGGAAGAATGGAAAAAAAACATGATCAAATTAATATCATTATCATCACATGGGATTCTGATGTAATCATCAACACCGGCGGTGCAATACCAGAATCACCTTGAAAGACGTGGTTGCGGCCGAACTTGGGGATGTCTGGGTGATGAGAGATGAAGTCGTCCAGGAAGTCGGTGAGCTGGTAGCCTTGCCGTAGCGTCATATGGCAGCCGACCAGGTACTGGTGAACCACTCGCAGGTGGAAGTCGTAGCTGAAGGAGTGAACGTGCATGGTGTCCCTCACTTTATCACACTCCTCAGTGAAGAGCATGGAGAGCTGCAACAGAAGGTTGGGAGGCGGTCATCACCAGGACCGAGTGACTCGCTGACACAGAGGGGAAAAAGAAGTCGCACCAAGATGATGCAGGAGGTACTCTAACTCCAAACTCAAGGCAGGCCAGTCTGAATACCTCTGGAAAACTGATAGAATCTGGCAGACAGCACTAACTCTGAATGTCTATCTGTGTGATCATCCATTTATGAAACTGTTTTGCATTTGAAGGGGAATGACCTGCTGTTCCAGCCACTCCAACAGAGACTGCTTTGTACAGCACACCTTAAGGCCCTGCTGCACTGTGACTCCCATTGCTCCTTGGTGAGAAGCTTTTGTAAGCAACTTTGATATCAATCAGATTCATAATAATATCCTTTTTAATTAAATCCAACATCAAAAGGGAGCTGACAAAAGCAATAATTGCAAATGCAAATGGCTGCAGTGAGAGGCTGTGGTGTGCAGTTAATTACAGCACAATAAGAGTTTACAAGGAGCTCTAATTGCTACTCCTGCTTTTACTTTGATCTGGACCATTTGCCTGGAACGTGCACAAAAGAAGCTTCATTATATCAAAGAGCCGAGAGAAAGACTGCATAGCTTTCTGTAGCGACAGAAGACTTTCATCTCTTGTTACTGTCTGGAACCTTTCCGCACCTTTTCCTGCTTGACACTTGTCCAGAAACTGGCAAAAGGGCAGAAGACTTTCATCACCACCCTCACCATAGAGATAACAATGAGGAAGAATATTCTTTTGCACACAGGAATGAAAAGATGAATATTAACTTTTCTCTCCCCAGCGGTGTTCCTGCAGTCTGGCAGACAAATTAAGTGTGACCTCCTGGCCTGTTATCTATGGAGCCCGGAAGCCAATGGGACCACCCAGCTCTCTTCAGTTCATAGGTAGTATAGTTCCTGTGTGTGTGTGTGTCCTCCTATCCTCCTATCACGCTAACGTTTATTATTTCCTAACCTGTAATCCCAAATGGTTCATGTTCTAGTTAATTAAACACTCCGTGTAACTTTGACAAGAACAAATTGCCAGTTTGAGTCGTGGGGCTGCAGCTCGTCTCCTGTCAGCAGCACTCGGTGGAAGTGAAATTAATGACAGCGGCTGCATTGACGGGAGAAGCTGTAATCACCGAGGTCATACAAGAAGAAGAAAAAGAAGAGAATACAAAGCAAGCTGATTGAAAGAAAGACAAGCAGAGTCACAAGAGGAAAGCTCTCAAATTGTGACATCCATCGATATGTCCCTTTGAGGCTGCCCCTTGCATTCTCACTCCTGGAAAAAAGACAGAGTACTCAAATTTTTGTAGTAGTAGTAGTATCACAATGCAGTGATCTGAAACTCAACAGGAGTAACAACAGTTATCCAACTGTGATGTCTATATTACAACTTGCAAACATGCATACACTCACGGCCACTTTACTAGGTACACCTTTCCTCCTTTACCTTCAGAACTGCCTTAGTTCTTTGTGGCACAGATTCAACAAGGTGCTGCTGGCACCATTCCTCAGAGATTTTGGTTCATATTGACATGATAGCGTCATACACTTGCTGTAGATCTGAAGTGAATCTCCTGTTACACCACATCCTAAAGGTGCTTCATGGGATTGGAGTCAACACTTGAGAACAGAGAACCTTTGATTACAGCAGAATCCTTTTCATGTTCAAGAAACCAGTTTCAGATCATTTGGGTTTTGTGACGTGGCATGTTATCCAGCTGGAAACAGCCATCAGAAGACGGGTACATTGTGGAGTTTCATCAGACCAGATAATCTTCCAAACTTCAACTGTCCAATATTGGTGAGGCTGTGGAAATCGTAAGCCTTGGTTTTAACTGGAAGGAGCAGCACTCGGTGTGGTCTTCTGCTGCTGCGGACCTTCTGACTCGAGGTTAGAGGTTTTCAGGGATGCTGCTCTGCATACCTTGGTTGTATTGAGCAATTGACCAAGTTATTGTTGCCTTCCCATCAGCTGAAAGCTCTGACCACTGGCATTTACTGGGTATTTTGTCTTTTTCTGGACCATTCTCTGTAAGCCCTAGAGGTGTCGCAGTAGACATCGCACATTCAAGGTCACTTAAATGACATTTGCTGATGCTCGGATTGAACTTTAGGTCTTCTTGACTATGCCTACATGTCTACATGCATTGAGTTGCTGCCATGTGATTGGCTCATTAGATATTTGCAGTTTCGGTGTCTCTAATAAAGTGGCTGCTGAGTGTATAATTCTCTGCTTATTGAATACTTTCTTGTATACTGTTTTACACATGTGTTTAGTACCTGATTTTCTTTGCCTTGTCATGCTATTTAACCATGACGATATGCTAGTGTGGGTGTTGCAGTTTGTTCTTCACTTGTCATTTACTTTCTCTGGCTGCTTGGTAAGGTTTAGGCACAAAATAATTACAAACATTACTAATAATGAGTAAATACTCAAACTTAAGACTGCCACAGCTCATTTCAAATTCTAAAAAAATCTTCTTCAGCTCACCGTAACCTAATAATCACAATTTGGATGACCACACAAGCTTGTAAAGTTTGTCCTTTTTTTGCGCTTTCAGTGATTTATTTTCATCTTTTGACCTTTAACTCCTATAATTAAAAAAAAAAAAAAAAATTATTTTAAAATCTAGATTACAAATTTTTTAAAAACTCCTTGTGGCCCCCACCCTCACAGCCTGCACTTTGCAACCTACCATTATACTGTAAAATCATAATTGACTAAAGCTCGTTTAGCTTTACATTACAAAGAAAATATATCAAAATAGTCAGAAAATATTAGAAGAAAAATCTATGAAATTACTCAGTGATGGCATGTTTCAAGACTGTAGCTACCATCACGCTGCTAAACATGTAGCATTTGAGCAGAAGTGGCCCAATAACTGAGCCTTGGGGAATAACATATACTTACTCAGATTTACAGTTGTAAACACCAAGTTGTCACTAACAATTTCAAAGGATTTAAATGAATTAATAGTTCTGTATAAATTCTGTATAATAGAAATTATACAGAATTTTCCAGTATCATTATCTGTAGCAGCGGAGCAGCAGAAGCAGCAGTTTACATTCTGTGTAATTCAGTGACTGAACCTTCACACCTGAACACAGGCCAAGAAAAAACATGCCCTAGTTCCAATCACCACCTGGCTGCTAAAGAAGAAGAGAAAAAAAGAGAAAGGGCAAAAGGAAAACAGTGGTTGCATAAAAAAATTAGCTCCAACACCCATAACACCCAAACCAACAACCACATAGAGGACAGCCTGTTGAAAATAGAAAAGGAAAAGAAAATCATAGAGCTGCTTGGCTCAGACCTGATCCTCAACAAAATCAGGTATAAATGCATCATTTTTTTATTGTATAATTTAAGTCTGAGTCCCTGCCTTAAGCTAAAGATGCGTTTTTACAGTCAAGCTGTAAGTTGCAGCAACAGGAGCTCCCACAGTGCACTTGATTTAACATTAAACCCAATCATTCCCACAGAGACAGACAGGTAAATTTGAAAGGAAAGAGACCAGGACTGATGAGAGCAAGCATAGAGTGGCAAAGAGGGGTGGAGCCTGATTGTAGTGAGACACCCCTCCCTTGAGAATGGCTGGGACATACCGCACAGTCAGATACTGGTGTGGCATCTGGAAACGGCTTGCAACGAAGTTTGGTGAGGAGGCTGCCCTGATGGAGAGATGACATGAGGTGGGACTAGGCAGACACAGAGACACACAGACAGATGGATGGAAAGGAAGACTGAAGATGTACTAAGAGATCAATAAAACCATTTTCAGACTACAAATATCCACATTACATACACACTTTAGAACTGTGGACTTTTATGCACAAAGTTTTTATTGTTTATTATTTTAGTGTGAAAGAGACACACTAACCAGCTAAATAGTCAGCTAATCTGACTAGCTGATAGCTTCACTTTACAGTAATAGGCATCTTGGTTAGTAGGCAACTACTTGTGGATAATACGACTTCAGTAAAGCATCAAAAGACTGATGTATTCCCCCCCGCTAGAACAAGTTCCAGAACACATCGATCAGCCACAACATTAAAACCACTACCCTGTGGATATGCAGCTGCACATCCATTGTGACAGGGACATGGGACTTTCAGTGACGAGGGTCCTGTTGGTCTCAGAATCAGGCTAGTTCCTGTAAATCCCATAGATGCACCGTTGTTAGGAGGGTGTTAGGAGGCCAGGTCAATGACTTGGGCTCATGGTTGTGTACTTCAAGCTGTTCCTGATAATAATGACATGATATGTGGTTTTAATGTTGGGGCTGATCCATATCTATTAGCAAACTTTACGCTTCATTCATTAAGTTGGCATCCCTTCACTAACAAGCTGTCTTCTATGGCTAAAATTCCCTTATTTATCAGTATTTACCAGAAGACTTAATGTACACTGTAGTAAACCCAAAATACTAATGCAACACTTCTAATTTGTGCTTATTTATAAATACATTTTATACTGACAGCACTAACAAGTGCTAATGAATGAATTACCACAGTTCTTGTCCTGAACACTGTCTGAGACTTTGCATGTGTGCTGTGTAATTAAAATTCACCGAGTGATCAGAGGAACACGACATTGAACAAATTAAAGTAGAAAAAAAATCCACATCTTAAAATGGAAAAGATTCCACAGTATTTTCATACATTTTAGGAAAAACACAGAAGTGTTACTATTAAAGGGGAATTAGTTATTGTCTGTATGCAGCCTATTGTGATGGTGAATTCTGGTTTCTCACAGTAATCACTGCGAGTCAAACTTGGGCTTCAGACTGATTAAACACTGTTCCAGATGGTTTTTTTCACCTCTTAGATCTGAATAAAATTATTGAAACTATTTACTCTGATATTATTGTCTCAGGCACAGATCAAGCCCACTTTCCAATCAAATCTTTTTGCTTATGAGGAGCATCCAATTAGGAGAAAGATGGCTTAAAAGGGAGGTTTTTTTCAGACGGATGATGAACTGAGGGGTTGCACTGATATTATTGATATTAACAAGGATTGTTTTGGATTATTTTGCAAATCATGTAAAGCTACTGTAACAGAGCCAAAGGACAAAGGCATGGAACTGGAAATAAATAGGTCCCCTTTAATGTTAAAAATGATGTGATATTCAACTGTGTTTGTCAGCCAAACTAGTGGGCCAGCATGAACAGAGTATTCATTCTTTTTTATTATTAATATCTGTGTTTTCCCTTTCTCACCTGTCAACAAGTCTTCTGTTTAAACTGTGTTTCAGTAACAGTGTCATTTAAATGCAAATTATATTCTAAATTGTGTAAAATTACCTATTAATTAAGAAGCAATTCATTGCTTTTGTAGTGTATAATGTTTCGTCCAATGTGAAGAGCCACTTCAGAATGTGCTCTCACCTGTAAATACTAACTGCAATTATAACTCTCTCTCTAATACAGGGAATAAATCTCTGTTTTACAGAGATAATTCATTTTAAACATAAAACACATGTTTATGCTTAATTTACTCAATGTCAAGCTTTTTTTTGAGTATTTATGGAGATTTTTAATTCACAATAGCTGCAGCGAATGCACCCTTTCTTCCTTTCTCAACACTTAAACCCTTTTGCCTCCCCACTGTGCTTAGAGGCACAGCCTCTTTCATCACAGTCAACCTCTCACATCACTTTGTAGACATCCTGACAACACCACCGGGAGGGAAACAAACAGCATGACATCTTTCAAAACATCTTTCTCTGCCTTCGTCACATCAAAGTGCACCGACCCCCAAATCTGAAAATGGATCAGTCACATGTGGGAGAGATGTTCACCTAATATAGAACCAGAACAAGGACCGAAGCCGCTGGCACTTGGGATAAGAGTTGAATCTTCAAGGTCTGAAATTCTTCAAAAATCCATAAACAGATGTGAAAAAGTGCACCTCTGCTTATGCACCGAACAAACAATCACAGCTTTATGCACAAGGGAACATGCATAAAGTTGCACTTTGGCTGACAGTACTTCCTGTGAGCCATCCTTAAGTATAAATGTCATTTATACAAGAAATAGGACATTTCATTTAAGAAAAACCCTTCTTCCTAGTCTATATAAAGAAAAGTCAGACAAAGTTTAGCAGAACAAATGGCAATTAGCCTAGTTTTTGTTTTTTTTACTGGATATTGCTGTGTCATTCTAACTTGACTTTATTTTTTCACACTTTAAAATTCATGCCTAACCTAAAAGGCAGATTAATGCAGGGTCTGATTATTTTTTCCTTCATATTTATGCTCCCTGTTACTTGATATAAAAACTGATGGTCCTGTTTCAGTTTTTTTATGGTTTGATTAATGACTCCCCCAGAAGTTTTATTGTGGGATTTTCATTTATTTCATTTTATTTTTTATCTCTGGTTGCCACTGGTTACCTCCATCTTTTCTTCATGTTTCCTCTTACTTAGAAATGGCTTCTTGACAGTTAAATTTCCACTGATGATGTAGTCTTGAATCCTCCATTTATCTATTTTCCTCAATTTCTTTAAGGACACACTGCACACCATGCCAGATACAGTGCTTAACAAAGGTATTAGACCACCACCCCAGTGTGAGGTTTATGCCGCAGCTGCTCTAAAATAACAGTGTTGGTAATTAAAATACTTTTAAAAATATATTTCTGTAATGGTTAATCCACCAGTATGTGCAAGTTCTTTCATCAAAACGATATGTTTCATGTTAAAATATAGTTATTGTTATTATCCATGAATTTTTCAAATTAAATTTTTTACCAAAAAGCAGGAGAAAAAATATTAAAGTATATTATTATCTTTTCAAGATGCCAAATTACAGGTAATTACTTAATTAACCCTTTCATGCATAGTGGTCACTACAGTGGACGGCTATTCAAAGGCTGTTTTCTTGTATCTGTGTCAGTGTTGATGGTATACTTGCACATAAACCACTACACTGGACACTGATGTGTCACTACATACACATCAGTTGTCCACCTAAGGCAGTGGTTCCCAAACTTTTTTTGCTAGGCCCCCCTTTGTTTTACAAGAAAATCTTCCCCCCCCCCCCCTCCCCCCAGCACAAACACACCCTCCAACCACACACACCCAGATTTTATTTTCAAACTCCATTACAGTTTATTCCACACCTC
>VUQG01019082.1:0-11073 GCA_015106755.1 Etia nguti
TCTGAATCGAGGGGGGGGCCTAAGGGTACATCTTTCGCCATCTTACAATGCTGTGATTGCAGCCATTCCCCAACTCTCTGTGAATGGTACTCATGGCCATTGATCAGTGGTCTTTGATCAGTGGGTTTTGGTCAGTGGTTGTTGATCAATGGTCATGAGAATTTGCATAATTAAGATTAAGGAACTGACCTCCCAGCCCATTGTTCCTTCAGTGGGCTGGTTTCAGTCGTTATGCAAATGTACTGTTTATAAGATTGGGGAAACCTGCAGTCAGCTGAGACTGAAGAAGTCACTTGGATGAGTGACGAAACGTTTCTCCCACAAAACGCTACGTCCAGATGAACAGAATCAACTTTTGGAGATTTACTTTCCTGGATGATTGAGAATGCATCAAGACATACTAAATAGACACCTAAGAAGTTGCTTGAATTATAGTGAGTAAATTTATAGGACTTTATTTACATGTTACTTAGCAAGTAGTGTGTCTTTAGTTTATAGAAGCACCTTGTTAATCTGGCTAGCATTACTTGATGATTCCACTATCCTCCTTCTCTAAATATGGCCACTCCTGGTTTCAAAAGCCGGGGGCTACAAAATGTCACAACCCAGTGGTATGCAGTAGCAGTCTATGGTGGCTACATGCTGCATGCAGTTGTACTTGCTCACAAAATACCTTTGGAGTCATCACTTGTGCGTCCAGATGTGTTGTGTTTGCGGACAGAGCCTCTGTGCCCAGTAGCCCTTTGACTGTCCAGATAACCCAAATCCTCTAGTCGAGTGGAGCTTGTTGCTGTAAAGAGAGAATGGGAGGGGGATGAATTCAGCGAGACGACGCATGCATACTGCAGAAACTCCAGTCAATTACTGTATCCATGGAGACAGGAAATACAAACAATTTTTGCTGTTAATGATACGTGCTGAGTGACCTTAAGGAGATAAGAGAGAAGAGAAGAAAACAGCTCTTCTCACATCCTGTAATATCAAGCTGACATGAGTCTGAAATGACCAAATGTTTCATAGTGTCTCACGCGTCAGGACACGAAATTTGTGATAATCAGTAGAAACACGTCGCCGGCTGTAATGCAAAAATGTATCAGCTGTCAATAACAGGATTACACGCATTCCTCTAATGACCAAATAAGCCACATAAAAGCCAACATGACACATACAATTGAGAACGTGTTGTACTGAAGGGCAAATAACAAAACAGATAGAGTTCTTTACTCCTACATTCGCCTATCCATCCACCTACTCACACCACTGAGTCTACAGGTCAGCCAGGCATCTGCAGTTTCTGAGAAATGTAGTCTTTAGTCCACTGTGAAATGTAAGAAAGTATGCGCCTTGCGCTTTCTTAAATTTGGTTTTCCACATAAACAGTGTATTTGTGATATTATTAACAGAGAAACAGTCCAGTCCAGCAGCAGAAAACCAGTCGACACACAAGCAACTAAAACTGACCTGGACCCAAAATATATATATGTATTTATATATGTGTGTATATATATACATACATACATACATACATACATGAGATGTTTTTGCTGGTAGTGTCCTGCATATACTGCCTTGCATATGCACACATAGAGAGCTGCAGACATCAGGGACTTTCACTTGTTCTAATTATGCTACTTTTTGGTCCACTTGGAGGAAGTTTCGAGGAAGCATCTCCTTACAGTGCAGTGTCTGCACATGCACACAGATTTACATAAACCACCTGAATATGACATTTGCATTACTTGGACTGTGAAAGACCCTCGCATCCTTTAAGTTATATGAGGGTCTCTTACAGTGCAAGAACTGTTAAAGACCCTCACACAGGATCATAAGAATGATTAATCTCATAAAAATAAAGTGACTCGGGGTGGATTCTGCAATTAAAGCAAAAAATAAAACAACAAAATCCGTCTCACATCTCAAAACAACACTCATGTATTCGAGTACCAACAAAACTAAATAGTTATTAGCGTCTGCTGTCATTTGTCCTGTCCCAGCAATAAGTTCACTTTCAAACTACCTCTGGGCAAGTAAGCGTTTCACATCCTTGAAAATATTTTATCCTTATAAATTGCAAAACTTGATAATTAATTGCACATTTCTGTAACTCACTTAATGCTGCTTAATTAAAAAAAATTATTAAAACAGTGCAGTGAAAAGCCTGGAAAATGTTTTTGTCTGTTTTTGGAGCAGCTGGAGAGAAAAAAGTGAAGAATCTGTTCCGGTCTAATCTCGAGCTCTTCCTAGTTCTATTTTCCCCTTTTAACATCAGGCCGTTTAATCCAAGTGGCTCACAAATCCAGACAGGAAATCAACTAGATTACAGCTACTGCAGGCATAAGTGCTTGTGCTCGACCTTTGCCTTCTTCCAATATTGTTTCTATGCAGTTTTTTTTTTTGCCCCTATTTATGTTATTGGATTGTCTGCTATCGGAGGAATAAATAGCATATATATTTTACAACAAAAAACTGCACGGCTTGGGAAATGAATACATTGTTATTTTAAGAGTTTATTTTCAATGAGTAGCAGACGGGTTCATGTCATTCATTCATTGCTCTTTGTTATTGGTAAATATTTTTTTTTTAAAATCCTCTGTAAAATCTGAAAATCTGGCATTACTGCTGTCTCTAATCCCTTTGGAGAGGGATAAAAAAAAAGGCTCAAGTCACGTTGCACACTGTACACAGACCAATAAATTAGGCAGTGGGCAAGAAAGTGACTTCCTATAATCATGTAATGACATTAAATGAAATCACTGGTAATCTCAGAGCATGTGAGAAAGCATATCTGCACATATCTGCACTGTTATGGGCTCACAGGCTTTAAAGCAGAAGTTTTAATCACATCCTGAAGATCCTGGCTGCAGTATCCTTCAACACAACAAATCAAAAACCTCTCTACACTCAGACATGAGCCACACAACGTGAAATGTATTTGCGTCTTGCATTACTGCATTTCATTCTGCCGCATCATCCCTCGCTTTGCTTTATGTGGAACAGCGAGAAAGACACACTGAACTTGCTTCTTTGAAAATACTCCAGTTATTACAGCTCACACTTGGCTGATCAGATCCCATTCTGACACGTTTACTATCTCTACATGTGTCCATCAGCCTGCAGCAGCAGAGTGAGCGAGTGAGTGTGGGTGAAAGCTGCCGAGGCCTGTTGATATTCTAATTTACAGGCTCATCAAAAACACATATAACCTGCTCTTTGGACTCCCTAGTAAACAATGATGGGCTCTCTGGCTCAAGAAATATCAGTCGCGGTGTGAACTCTGCAATTAGGATTAAAGAAAGTTGTGTGGGGGATGAGCCGTTAATATACTGTGAAAGAGTACAGCATGAGATATTGCAGAAGCGGGAGGGAGCTTTCAGAACAAAGAACATGCATAAAATGACTGTAAATATCAAGCAAGAACACAAGTGGCAAAAACTGAGGATTGAAAGAACATCCACAGCGAGAGGATGGAGCACAGTCTGCAGCAAAACAGTGTGAAGGAGGTGTGGGAGTGGGATGAGAAAGACTGCTGGCTAAAGACAACCAGGCCAAATGGCTGAGGGGGACACAGTTAAAGAGTTAAAACATGTTTTTCAGCCAGTTTGACACAGAGACTCTTGGACAGTTTGACGGGTCAATCTATCTCACACTCACTGACCATCTATATGTTCCCTGTTGATGAAAGTCTAGCTGATTACCCCCTAGCCCCTGTTGATCCTTCATCACTTTAAAGGTCAAGCCTCCAGTATCCCTGCTGGCATTACTTACACAATTTAATCACAAGCAGCTCATTACAACCCATTTAAGAGCCTTTTCAACCTTAAAGGTATCGATACTCTTAATTGCTTTCTGGTGGAAAATAAAATAAATCTGTGCAGGAAATATCATGCCAGGTTTAAATTGTTTTCAAAGGATTTTTCTCTAATATCAAGTGTGTCAGCCAATTATGAAGTCAGTAATTCTTGGTGTAACTTGGCCATGGACATGACAAACTAAAGACTGATATTTCAGTTCAGTTCAGTTTTATTTGTATAGCGCCAAATCACAATAGCAGTCGCCTCAAGGTGCTTTATCTTGTAAGGTAAAGACCCTACAATAATAAAAAAAAAAACCCCCAACAATCAGATGAGCAAGCACTTGGCGAAAGTGGGAAGGAAAAACTGCCCTTTAACAGGAAGAAGCCTCCAGCAGAACCAGGCTCTGGGAGGGGCAGCCATTTGCTGTGACTTGTTGAGGGTGAGGAGGAAGACATGGCAAAATTGTGGAAGATAGCCAGAGAATAATAATAACTACTGATTAAATGCATTAAATAAACACATCCACAGAGTGAAAATCCGAATGACATACAGGCGATCATTACCTGCTGCTTATCATGACCTGAGTGATGGAGGACGAAGAGCAGGAGGGTGTTGTGGAGGAATGACATCAGGAAATATGCACACAAACAGTGGTACCAAGGCAACGACACCCATTTTTGGTCCAGCCGCCCAAAACGTTTTTCAGGTTTATCTATCGTTGCAATGATATTGTGTTACTGGCTTAGATCTACAGCTGGGACATGGTTAGATCATCACAGTGACTGAACACAGCCAAGCCAGATGTTTTCCTTTGTTTTTTTAGTTGTTTTTTTGTTGTTGTTTTTTTTTTTAACAGTAACTAAATCAGACTACTAGCACCTCTGAAGCTCTCTAATTGAAAATGTAAATGGGTCATGCTATGTGTGTTCGTCAAATGCCTCCCAAGTGATCTTTACAGATTTTCCTGGAAAAAAAAATCCAGGGTAAGATGCACATGTTAGTAGTTTTAAGAAAAGATTTCAGGTCCCTCCTCTCAATAGTTTTATCCCCCCCAAAAAAAAGGATTTAAAGAGATGAAGGCAAAGCTGGTTGTATATGTTTTTTCTGGCATCGTTTTTTTGAGGGGCTATTTGAAAAATTCCATTATCTGGAAAACTGCTTCAGCTAGGTCCTTCAAATCTTTTAGGTACTGTGGCTCTGTGAATATGGACTCTCATGAGTGCAGCTGAAGATAACACAGAATGATGGATGCTTGAAGTCCCTAAAATATCTGGATCTCTGATCTCTGAGAGATGATTTGGTGGTCTGTAGGAAGTCCAGTTTTGCAGGTAGGGGACTGATATTTTATGTACAGCTTCTCATATACAAGCTACATAACATTCTTTAAAACGGTTCAAATCAGGTTACTGGTTTCACTGATATTAAAGCTTGAATACTTGAAAAAAACCCACCACATTTTCATTCAACTTCAGTGTGATACTCCCCAGGTATGACACCATGTACCAAATTCAAATTCAGCTTCTTAGAAAGACCAAGTTTCTGTTAATGTTAAATCCAAAATCTGTTACGGGATTCTATCTCATTTTCCCAATATGAATTTTTGAAATGGTCATATTTAAGTAAAGATTGCTTCAGAGGCAGAGCATGATGTCTGAATCCAATTTATGGACCCGCACTGCCCAGCAAGACAAGATTTTTATGAACAAGAAGGTAAGAGGTCTGGTGGGTGCCATTACAAAGAATGATCTATTTCAGAAAATGTAAATGTTAAACATTAAAAAAAAACAAAAATTGCCATTTTATAGTGAGTCATGTGCTCGACTATTTCTGAGTGAAGACCATTATCTTACCCATAATACAAAAGTGAACTGTTCTTTTTACACTCTTTTTTAGATAAATTATACAAACATCATACACTGTTTTTTTGTTTTTTTTGCCAGATTGAGAGGTTTATTAATTCCCCCCAAAATAATTGTGTGAACATTTTAATTTTTTTTCTCAACAAAAATAACAGGTAAAAAGCAAAAATGATCTGGAGTTTTAATATCATTCTAAGCAGCCGATTTAAACACTTGCTTTACTCAGTTTTGCAATCAGACCTTGATTCTTTGCCAAATTTGTAAAAACGTGCCCAGCTAACAAACCTGTCCCAGAACCACAGGCAAAAGTACTCTCCAGTACCACCCACATGGCAAGGAGGGGGGAAGGGAAGGAAGGAAACTTAGAAACTTACACAGTCAGAGAGGATTTAGTATGGTGCTGAAAATGATCAACCTCAAGTATGAACCACGATGCTGTAAATAGTCTCATTTTTGAAAGAGCCACACAAGCTGTTTCTCCTTGTTTCCACTCTTTTGGCCAAACTAAGCTAACTGTCTGCTCACTGCAACATTAAGCAAAAGCTACCAGGCTGCATATTAGAAAGCTCAGCAGAGAGGCAGTGCGCTGGCAGAAGAAGTCTTTAAAGTAGGGATCTGGATCACTCTCCAAAAAAACCCCCAAACAACCTCCCCCCAAAAAAGAACAACAGTAAAGTAAGGCACTATCCTCAGCACAGGATGTACTCTCCCTTCAACTTCAGAAAACGTCCTGTACTGTTCTGTTATCATAACCACAATGCTCCAGTATCCTTGTTGGCCAGTAGTATTAATCTCTCATATAACAAAGAACTCTAATACGCTGCCACTGAAGCATCTTAAACCACAAAAGGACTACGTGTTAAGAAGAGACAGATACCTGGGAAATTTACTGAAGGCACAAGTAGTTGATGCAGCCAATTCATTCATACATCTTTAGTGTCTGATTTTGCAACAAAAAAGCAAACTACTTTAGGCACTCACTGTGCCGACAGCCACCACACTGCGTAACGCCGCCCACCAAAATGGCGCCGGTTTCAGTCCACCAGAAGATTAATGAAGCAGCCAACTCGTATTGAATCTAGCCTGCTTTCCTGCTTCTTAAAATCAGCATTTATCTTAGAAAAGTGGGAGAAGTTACTCCATTCATCCATTCTGCAAATTCTCTCTACGATCACATTAATAGGAACAGATACATAGTCACAAATGGTGATAAAGTTTAGCTCTGGTTTGGACTTAAATTATGTATGGGCTAATTGCACAATTAAACATTAACATCTGCACTGGAATAGATCTGATTATATACACCCAGACTGTAATCTACATATTCTTTTCATTTCTTTGCTACGTGATGCTCTGCCGCTACTAAATCTTGCTGCTTTGCATACACTAATGGATGGACTTCATATTCATTACACACAATGGATCTTACATTTTTTGTAGTTTCTATCAGTCGTGCACTACTAACCATTAACTTTATCATCATGTCTGAATGAGCATCATGGCCACTTTTCCAGAAGTCACAGAGGTAGGGTCAGACCTAGCAGCATTTAGATATCACTTTCAGTGCTGCACAGGTCAGACATGCATGGGCACAGAAAAGATACAATTTCTGTTTTTGTCTACAGATGTCTCTTGTGTTTGTGAGTTACTCCGCTTTTTTTTTTTTTTTTTAAAAAGCATGAATGATTTGGAGACTGAACAAATTTCAAACTTTTGACATGAGACTCCCACTTACGCTGCTGAAAACTAATCAAACTACAGAACAAGCCCCAAAGCTGCTCCTTAGGTCCACATTTCAGTACTAACACGGCTTCATAAATTTCAGAGAGTGTAAAACATACAGTTTGCATGTGTTCACTTCCCAGGGTTAGACAATGAGACCTCTCTAAAAATCACAAATGCATATTGACTTGCCACACACACACACACACACACACACACCCGCACACACACACTTCTCTACAGTTTCACAGAATAGATGTTTACAGTAAACTCCCTGTTGCGATGAGAACAGATTTATAACCAGTTGTGGATATAATCCAACTCATGATCTTAAGTTTGATGCTTCTAGCTGTTTTCTAGGAGTCTCTCGTCTGAATTGATGGACCTTCAGCATCATAAGGCAGTAAGATCCATGTAAGAGTGTTCTCTAAAATGAAAGAGAGCTGCACGCATTTATGCACATGCTACAATACTGGCAACTTTGTTAATTTCTTAAGCTATTATGCTACTTCAAATCTACACATTCTCTGGCTACTTTGTTAGGTACACCTGTTCAACTGCTTGTTTAGCCACAAATCTAATTAGCCAATCACGTGGTAACAAGTCAGGGCATGTAATCACGTAGATGTGATCAAGATGACCTGCTGAAGTTTAAACTGAGCATGAGAATGAGTAAGAAAAGTGATTTAAGTGCCTCTAAACGTGGCATTGTTGTTGGTCTGAGTATTTCAGAATCTGCTGATCTATTTGGATTTTCCCACATGACCATCTCTAGAATTTACACTGGTTTATAACAGCAGTTTTCTGAGGAAAAGTGTCCTGTTTATGCCAGAGGTAATGGCAGAATCACCTTCAAGCTGATAGGAAGGCTACAGTAACTCAAATACCCACTTGTTACAACCAAGGTATGCAGAAGAGCATATCTTAATGCAAAACACGTCAGCAGCAGCAGAAGACCACACCAGGTGCTACTCTGGTCAGCTAAGACCAGAACTGAGGCTACAACTTTATTTATATAAAGGCAAATCACAACAGCAGTCATCCCAAGGTGCTTTATATTGTAATGTAAAGACCCCACAATAATAGAGAGAAATAAAGTCACACAGACTCACCGAAACTGGATAATAGAAGATTATAAAAATGGTGCGTGGTCTGATGAGTCCTGATTACTGCTACCACATTCAGAAGCCAGGGTCAGAATTTGGCATAAGCACAAAGCCTGAATCCTTCCTTGTCAACAGGTCAAGCTGCTGCTGGTGGTGGTAAAATGGTGTGGGTGTTATTTTCCTGACACATATTCAGAATCAGAATTGCGTTTATTGGCCATGTATATGCGCAGACACATACATCAGTTGGGCCCATTAGTACCAACTCAACATTGTTTAGCACCACAGCCTATCTGAGTGTTGTTGCTGAGCATGTTCATCCCCTGACCGTAGTGTGCCCATCTTCTGATGGCTGCTTCTAGCAGGATAGCAAGCCATGTTACAAAGCTTCAGTCATCTCAGACTGGTTTCTTGAACGTAAGAGTGAGTTCACTGGACTCAAATGGCCTCCACAGTCACCAGATCTCACTCCAATAGAGCACCTTTGGGATTTGGTGGAACGGGGTATTCACATCATTGATGTGCATCCAACAAATCTGCAGCAACTGTGTGATGCTATCATTTAAATATGGATTAATGTATAACTGGTGGTTAATAATAAAGCTGTGAGGAACATTTCCATAAAAATGACTTATTGCTGAATGACAAAATGCAATTCAATGAAAAGCCTAAATGTTTTAATCTGAATCTAACCGAACCACAAGTTTATAAAATTTTAGTTTTTAATATTCTCATCTGTCTACACTTTGACACTAATGCTCTGTTAAACACCTAAATTTCAAGTTTTAGATTTTCGTTTTCCTTGTCTTATTATGTATATCATATATAAATATATTCATCCTGCTCCTCTATGTCTAATCGTTCATGAAGATGAAGTAAAATTCTAACAGCTACATGCAGCTTGTTTCATCTTGATACTGAATTTCATCAAGAGTGTCTAAATGAAAGCACCAGCTGACAGAAGAAACTGGCAGGCGTTACTGTGAATCCACTCCTTAGGGAATCTCTTCTTTTGCTCCCACTACAAATGAACTGACATCTAAAGGAAGAAAAAGAGCCTCATGCATTAGCAAAGATCGTGACTGTAGAGGGAGGGGGGTATTTTTATGACAACTGGAGGCCTCCCAGGACTTTTAACTGGTACTGCTCACTATGTGTATCCAGCCTCCGTGGTAAGTGGAGCACCAGCACACGGTGCAGTGAAGTTCAGTTCTGCATCACAGGCATTTTCTAAATTATGCTTCTACTGCATTGCATGAACAGTTTGAGAATATCAAGTTAACAATCAACTTAATCAATTTGCTATTCAGTCAATATTAATCAGTCCATTAATTAATCACTCAGGTCACAGCTGCCATATTCATACTCTCATTAGCCCACTTCATCTACAGTAGAATGGCATCTTTTAACAACTCACTCACTAGCTCACTAATTATGAATCATTTGTTTAATGTGTGCAAGAATGGAGGTGTAAAAATGGCACGTTTTGCTTTTATGCGTATTGGGGGTAATGAGTGGGACTATTTCTTGGCCGGGAAAATTAACTTCCTGGAATGTTTGTTGGTTGACTAGCAACTTAGAGGTGACGGCAAGACCCTAGGAAATACGCAGTAATTAGCCAAACTGTATTCCCTTTAGATTCTCTTAGCTTGGCTAATAGACAGCCAGCTTCATATGAAACTGGGAGATACGAATCGTATTAATCCATCAGCAGCTGAGAAGGTACGCAATCCCAAATCTCTCTTAAAGTCACAACCGCTTCTTAATTCGCAGAATAAGAAAGAACGGGAACCTGGGTACCTGCCACTGAATTTGGACGGGGCAGCGCAAGAGAGGAGGTGCTGTGCAAGTGGTGCTGTGGGAGGGGCCGTTTCGGTGCTGGTGGAGTTCTGGGCTCCATGATGTCCATTCTAGGTAAGGCCTCATCTGGCTGGGCTGTGAGATTGTCCCTGGTTGGCCTGAGATGGCGGTCCTCATTTGTATGGCCCATTATGCCGCCACTTCCCTCTGGGCCTTCGTCCTTACCGAGGCCCTCAGTGGAGACGCTGCGCTCCTCATTCTCAGAAGAACTAGTGATTGTTGCTGAGCAGTGGAAAGAAAAATATGGTTAACAGAGCCAAAAAAAAAAAGAAAAAGAAAAGAACAACATCTGGCATGTGACTGCTTATATGCACGTCCTCATAAATGACTAAAGACAAAAAGTTAAGCAATAGCTTCAACATCATCAAAAACACATTTACTCAATCTACAATGAAATACACCCTTTTTTTACTCACAAGTCACCAATCAATAAGTTTCATTGTACTTGATGAGTCCTCTGCCTTTTTTTTGTTCAACTATAAATACAAACTCTATTTAAAGAGAAAAAAAGTGTCCTATTTTGGGAGAATCAGACCCGTAAGCAACAAAGACAGCAGTGTCCCAGTTTTGACAGGAGGGAGCTGAAGCCTGAAGGCTGAAGTGGCACAGACAAACAGGGAAACTGGCTGTGGGGTAGAGGTGCACATTTTACATAGATAGTGATGTTGCATCTCCCTAACCTTCAGAGTGTAGAAAGGTGTGGCAAACAACAGAAGAGTCATATTTCATTTC
>VUQG01019083.1:0-13835 GCA_015106755.1 Etia nguti
TTGCATTTGGCACTCACATAAAACTTCTTCTGTTTGTCTGTCTAGGCACGAAACACTGCACTGCTAACCTTTTTTATTCAGCCCCCTTTTCTTTTCTTCGGACTCCTGTTGGGGAAAGGGGAGTTTCTTGGCTCTGACAAACTGTCTAGAATGTGCCCTTTTTGTTTCGAGGCTTTGTGTTTGAAGAGGGTTTACGTCGCATTACCTGATTTTCTCAGATCGATTTACAGCTGAAGGAATAGCAGTAAGGAAATACTAGTCATTATGAAAAAGTCGTTTTATTAGGACACCTGAAAAGATTGAGCACTTTGCTGGGAAGCTTCTGGAGCTTCTTATACAATGATCATCCTGTAAGTAACAGCCTGCAGGACAACTGTCAGGTGCAGCCCTGCCGTGAAATCTTTATTTTGTTTTCGGGCCCTGATAATTAGCTTGAATGCTTTCATCCAGAAGAGAATGAGCTGTGAGGCTTGTTCCACTGAAGGGTTTTAATTAAGAGAGTCAAGTCAGATCCCATCCATTCTTATGCAGCCAGTACCCCGGAGACTGTGGGATGTTAGCACAGCGGGACAAGACTGTACCTGCCGCAGCAACTCATTGTACCCTCCTCTGCTCTCTCCTCATTCTTGACATTTTCGATAGCTAGGATAGACTCAGGAATGCCTGGCAGAGTGCTGGGTGGGGAGGTGCATTGTCTGAGGCGGAAGAAAAAAGGCTTTGTGTGTGCTCCTTGCCACCAGAGGTTTTTTTTCTTTTTTGGACACAGTCATAAAAGAAATAAGATGAGTGATGTAGAATGAAGGCAAAACAGAGGATTATTATTTTTCTTTCTTGTTGTTGTTGCGCATGTGAGGACGTGGTTTGTGAGGGATGTTTTGTTTGCTGTGGCTTATTTGTTGGATCGGGGCCCCGCGAGAAGATAGATACCCTCAGGCGTTATGTTTCACCGTTTTTCTTCGCACTGGGTGGTGCCACTTTAGTGCCGCTTAGTCCATGCGTGCGCTCGCTTGGCTGCAGGCTTTCATACAAGATTTATCAAACAGTTATGTCTTAAAATGCTGTCCGCCATTTTTAAGATGAATAAGCAAGGCCTTCTCGGTGTCCTTTTGTGCCCCGCCTTTGTATCTTGAGGTCTTATTGCCACCTACCGAAGCCCTTGCAGGCATTTCTGTTACTTAAAGGAAGAAACTAAAATCCCAGCTCTTTATTACAAATGCAGCTCGTCTCCCACATAGTTGAATTTGCACCTTGTCGGGGCAGATAAGCAGAATGCCTTGGGCACACGCAGAATGTCTTCCTCTGTTCAACCCTCTAGCTACCAGTTAAATGTTAGCCATGTCATTTGTGCTGTGCAGAGAGTTGACAGATAATGTGTCAAGCAGAATCCAGCAGTCATTTGCTGTGTCTTTGGAAACAAATTGAGTTGTGGTTTGCAAGAGTGGATAAAGAAGGCAATTTTAGGGTTCAACTGAACTCCTCCAGATATTGTGAAGAGTTTAGAAGATAAAAATAAATAAATGCATGTTCTGTATTTGCTATGTTTCCCGTTTCATTTTTTCCCCTCTACGTAATGACAACAAAGACGGAAGGCAAAGTGAAGACAAAAGGAGGGGGGTGTTGGAAGAGAGGAAGCTGCCTTGATGGAGAAGTGTTGAGTATACAGGGAGATTGTATCTGTCTTGCTCTGTTTATCAGCTGGTTTTGTTTCAGCTCTTGATGACTTTATGCCAAAGTCTTTCCCTTAAGGCCCTGACAAAGACAAAGAGCTGTTTCTTCCTTCTGTCTTGATCTTTTCCTCTCTCTCCTACCCCCTCCCGTCTTCTTCTTTTTTTTGTCTCCCTCTCTCTTTTTAGGGGAGGGGGAACGAGCCAGTCAGAACTCAGCGCACAGTCATGCAACAGCTGCATCAAAGATCACTTCTTTGCCCCTTTGTGTTGCATCTATTTCAATCCATAATGCTGACTGCAGCTAGTGTGCATGCTGTCCTTCTGGGGTGATAATGAGCAGCATTTTACCACTCGACTTCCTACTGATGCTTTATGATCTGTGTGTACAGCAGTCCAGAGGCTTTCAGGTTAGCCGGGCTTGTTGAGAACATGATGGGGGTTCTGTTTTGCCAGCAGGTGGTCTTGCTTAATGATGGTCGAGCAGACAGTCTTGCGGGTTGGGTGGGATGTGGGATGACTGTTTAAGTCCCCCTCCTCCTCCTCTTCTCCTCAAGGGGCTCCTTGGAGTGAATGAAGGTGGGTCTTGCGGAAAGCTTTTTTTTTCACCGCTGTTTGTGCAAGGAGGAGGCTTGGAATGGACTTGAATTCCTAACCTGCCTGCCCCCTCCCTCCTCCTTCTTTATTGATATGTGAGGAGATAATGATGAAATAGGGAGAAGTGAACATTTCAGTTTTTACCTGCAGCTCTTCATAACGCACATGCCAATCATATGGATCCCCAGAAGAGTTAAAGACTTTTCAAAAAAGGACCAGTCATTTCACTCAATCAGTTAATCAGTTACTAAAGGCCGTGGAAAATACTCATGCTTCAGCAGCTCAGGTTTTCTGGAATTTTAGGACATTTTATCTGAGGTTCAAGTCCTAATTATGTTTAATTTTGACACTACATGTGGTGTACACAGGATCCTCTTGCATTAAATGACTTCTGTGTGTTTTTCCCTGAAGGTTCATTTCACTTCAGGTTTAATAATTGCCTCTAAGCTTAGTGGAGTCTGCCTTTAGTTCTGGTATTAAACACTATTAAACACTCTGGGAAAACTTGCACCAAGTTTGCCGCCTTATAATTAAAATATTAGGCTCCGTTTCCACCTGTTCCTGTGCGAGGAATTGTACAGGTAGATTAAAACATCACAGTTGCGCAGTGAAACATGACAACCTACCACTTTCCCAGGTAGAAAAACATATGGCTTATGGGTAATTCCAAAGGGGGAGGTAAAATTTATTTCGTTGTAAAGTGTGTGAGAACACTACGCAACCGCACCTAGATGACTGAACTAAAGCACCGGGGTCTTTACACAGTCCATGTCTACACAAGCAGCCTTTTGTCTTCAGGGAGTCATGGGAAGTCAAAAAGAGTGACTTTGAGGATTGGATTTTTCTCAGGGGCCTTGAATGGATTAGGCTAAGAGTGAGACTTCATTCGTTTGCTGTAGAGCTTTTCTACAAAGGTGTACCCTTGATAAATCTGTGTACCCTGTGTGGCTTATGTCAAAGCATTTATGCAGTGAAGTGAACTGAATTGGGCAAATGGAAAAGGCTAGATGGATGGCTTTGATGAAATAAGCAACAAAGGCAAGGAGGGAGTGACAAGACCAGTGGACCTGTGTGCCATCTAGCCCAGAGTCTCCCGAGTTATTGCGCATTTTACATTTTAATTAAAAATGCGGGAGTGTAGTGCCTGCCTGGCATAGCGATAAAGGGGGCTGAAAATGAAAAAGCCATGAAAGACGAGAGAGAGCAAAGGAGGAACGGACCACTTAACCGCAGTCTGCTCATCTTGGCTTGTTTCCCGGCTCAAAGCAGGAGTGTATCACTCCGCTGCTGATTAGAATCACAGATGGTAGTATGTGATAGCAATAGTAAGCAAAAACACCTACATGTAGTGACATGCCTGTCACTACCTGTGAGATGTTGACATGCTCAAAGTGTACACACAGACATACTGTGTAACATCAGGGCTGTCCTGATATACTACGTTTTGTGTGAAAAAGCCGTCAGAGTCTAGCTTCATGCAACAACACACAAGTACATCTTCTGCTTTGTAACGTTAGCCCTCTTTCTTTAATTCTGACAAAGTAAAAGACATTTAATGGATCTCAGTCCTCGATGTAGGACTTCATTTCAGTCAGGGCTCTCTTTGGCTAAATGCAACATGATCAAGTGATTTAGTAAGTCTTTTGATAGTAAAGATGATGGTTTTTACCATACAGCAATTGATTTAAGGCTAATGGAACTGAAAAGGAGATGTAAAGTTAGCTCGTGTCAAAGTCCCAGTTAAGCTCTTCTTTAGTCTAGGACCAGGAAAATGAAATTGACTCCGGAGGCTCTGAGCTGGGCCTTGGATGTACAGTGACCCGGAAACTTTTCTCTTCTATCCTCAACATAAAGAGTTGAGAGCAGCATTCTGCATGAGATCTGGGCTCCCTCCAAGGAACTGGATCCGTGACAAAATTCCTGCTACCAAGGCCACATTTCTGGAGCCGGGCAGCTGCTGTGGCAAGTGCAGCTACTTACTGTCATGCCAAAAACATCAGGTTTAGAGAAAAGGGTTTCAGTGAGACACGGGGAGGGAAGGGGGGATAGCAGGAGCCGTAATGTGATTTGTATTTAGGTCAGGTCAGCTGTCACTCCAAAACTTCTTAGATCAAGAAAAACGGAGAAGAAATTTTTTTTTAACTCCGTGAATTCTTTTTGTTTGAAGCTACAGAGGCTTTGTTTCCTAATGTTTCCTATAGAGAAAAACTTTGACATGGAGAAATCTCCGGGGTGAGAGATAAAACCTTACTTCACTTGTGGCAGATGTACAGAATAAGTGGGGGATTTTTCATCTGACTTACACCACGGTTGGATTAAAGCAGGAAGAAACGGGTTCAGGGTTTAATTAGATTTCGGGCCCTCTGGATGTCTGATGAAGATGACCCAGTGCTTTTAATTACAACTATCATGTTATATACTGTCATCCATATGTCTGCCAAATGCAGCTAGTTTTATGCTGGTTCCCTTGCTTGTGGGGTTTTCTGTAGTGCCAAAACAGCTTCCTGTCTTTGGGGACACCTCCCTCAACTTTTTAAGGAAGGTTTTTGTGTCTAATCCTATGCATCTCTGAACTGAACACCGACTTCCTTTGGATGATGCACTTACAGGAAGCAGGGTAGACTTGACAATATGGGGCCCACTGTTCACAAAACAAATCTTAGGATTTGCACAAGCTTTTCCCAGTGTTGTCTTGCTCCTCAGACATCAGTTTAGTCTGCTTTACTTCCTTTCTTCCCCGTCATCCATCTCTCCGTCGAAGGATAGTCAGGGTGGACCCACGATGAACACCTCTCCTTCCTTTGTGACTTGTCCTTCACAGTTTCCTTCTGTGTTTGCCATCATGTTTATTTTGCTTCCGACTTTCATTTAGCATCTTCAATCATGTTCTCACTTCCGGATGATGACCTGTGCATGTGTCTGTCTGTCACTGTGTGTGTGTGCTTTTGTCATGCCTTTGTGGCTGGTTTATACATTTGAGCTTGCTGACCAACCACAATTTGGATTTTATGGCTCCGCTCTTACCTTTAACACATGTTAAAGTATTTTGTTTCCTCACCCTGATCTCACTCTTCGGTACTCTCACAGTCGTCATCTTCCTCCTCCCACTGTTCCCATATTACTGCACTTCCACCTGTAATTAGACTGGAATCCCGTGCCCTGTAAAGCTGTCAGTCCTGACAGCCAGGTGCCTCTGACCTAATTCTGTATGCTTCTCTCAGCGTGTCTCTCTGCCAATTTACTCACAAAATGTCAGTTAAATTATAACCCTGGACAATCAGAAATTGTTTACAGGCGTAGAAAAGTAAAATTGCATATGTGCGATAAAAGTTTGCTGTGAGGCCTTCTCTGACATCTGTGAAATTGCCTCAAGCTATGACATTGGAGGCACTAATGGCTGGAACTCAATGCTGTAAGCTGGAAAGAGAAAAACACGTATAGAGTCAGAAAGAAGTGAGCTCCCCTTTTGTGAATGCACTGGAGTAACCCACTTCTTACTGTTCATGGATGAGTTTGATCGTGCGTAATTTTAGCACCATGTTTTGACAAAAAAGAGTATCAAATAAATACCTGCTGCACCGGTGTTGATGTGTGACATATTTGAACTTGCTGCTATCAAACACATGAACAGAATGCTGCTGCATGTATTGATGAAGAAAACTTGATACTCGACTGTGGGTAACAATGTCATGATGGATGAGAGATTAGACTTTTCAACTCAGTGCCATCAAAGATGCTCAAGTTTCCTTTGTTTTTACTGATTTATGGAATTTTTGATATGTATTATCTTGACAAACCACTTGAGATTACTCGCCTGAGGAGTAAAACCTCTTGGGACACCCACACCTCCTCTTTCCTTTTTGCCTATCCCTTCAGGCTGACAGATTTGTCTGGCTGGAAGGAGGCACTGGTCTGCCCCTGTTGTTTCAGCCAACAATGACAAGGACGTGATGGCTTTCAGAGACATCTTGGAGATATCTGGCAGAGGATGTCTCACTAGCTTAAGCTTGTATCTGTGTACACACATTCACATAAACACAGACTTTACTGTCTCCAAATCTGAATGAAACATAAACATAATCCAGTGTGTCTCTGACCCAGCCTGTGCACTGTGATTATTTTCAACAGTGATCATTTTCCAAAGAAATGCACGACCAACTATGTCTATGTTGTGACGTAGTGAGTACACACAGGTAGGATGGGTCCACATGAGTTTTAGGGCTGTTAAAGTTATATGTTTGCATATGAAAATGAAGCAACGTATAAAGAATGCACATACAAAAAAAAAGATTCTCAACACTGAAAAGAAAACAACACAGTACTTAAAAACTTTTGCAATCCAATTGTAAGACAGGTCTCTCATTTAAATGAAACATTGAATCTCAGTGGGATTACCTGTATAAAAAAAGGTTACGTAAAATAAAAACAAAATAAACACAGTTGAAATTATTTTTTTAATACTGTTTTATTACATTTCCAGTTTTCAGTTTTGATTTTCTTTCACCTATTTCCAGTATTGCCGGCCCCATTGGTGCACTTTGGTCAGTCGTATTTTTGAGTGTGCTATATAAATACAGTTTCTTTTTTTCAGTTGTTAGTGGAAAATCAATCACAATAGCTTGTGAGTCTAAAAATGTAAAGGTATACAACACAATTAGGAGGTTGGAGGCATGAGGAGAATCTCTCATGGATAGAAGCAAATAGTCAAATGCAAATAAGCAATTTGAAACTGGACTGCAACTGAATGAAATTCTGATTTACTGCAGTTCTTTGCTACAGCAGTGTGTGTTAAAGGTGTTGTGTATGCAACAGTTCTGCATAACATGTCTGCAAGAGAGAAAATGTGACTGGTAATCTAGAACAGAAAGGAAGAAGTGAAGTCCAAGATTAAAGAGCACGAGTGATGGGGAGAGACAGCAGATGGAGAAGGGCAAACAGAACAAGAATGGGAATGAAGGGAAGGGATAAAAAGAACAAATAGTAAAAGGAATGTAGAAGAGAAGAAGAAAGAACCGCAAAGTCAGCTCAAAGTTAGAGCTATTGAACTGTGAAGAAAAGGATGAAGACAGACATTATTGATTAGGTTTCTCAAAGCTTTAGCATATACAGCAGAATTTATGGCATTTTAGCCAGAATTTAGCCAATAGGACTATTGGCTGCTGAACATAGCCTTTAACAGATACCTTCCCTATGAAACGCCTTAAAACCCATCTTAAAAAATAATAATTAAGATGCTTACAATATAATCCCCATCGTCTCTTCAACTTCTATTGCTGCTGCTTTGTTAGCTGTTCTTGAACCCACACACAAAAAGAAGAAGCCTTGAAGCCAGTGCCATGAGGCAGCTTTTGGCATTTTCCAGCAGAAGCATAGTGTCTGAGAGAGGCTTGGCCTGAGGTAACAAGTTCTATCACAGACTGCAAGTTGTTGCCAGAAGTATGCCTGCATCAGCCTCTCCAAATTTCTCCTTGTTGTCACTCTGAAGCCCCTTGTGCTGCATAACCCAACTATTTTTAATGTCCCTAGATATTCTCGTGACCATAAGAGCTAGAGAACATACTACAAAAAAAGTTTGTAAAGCCATCCTCCTCAGTGATGATTTTCCTCCTCTGTGAGTGGGTAGAGGCATGCTCTGGAAGAGCACTTGAAACAGACATGTTCAAGAGGGCTCTTAGAGAAATATATTAGCATTGAGATGGATGGAGGCGTTGAGTGCGGCGAGTTTGGGTTTGTGGTGTTCTAGTCTTCAACAGGCTGTGTGGCCAGCTTGGACAAGTTGTCAGAAAGAGAGGACTGTCGGTATATCACACTTTCCTTTTTAGGCTGTGCTCCACAGGACAAACATCTACCTGTGTGCAAGTTCACTGCAGTGTTTCTTTGTAAATGACAAAAACAATGAACTCTTACAGCCAGATATTAGTTCAGTCAAGATCAAAGAGTTCAGTTTAAAGTCTCAGTTAAAAATACCTAAAAAATAATTTGGGAGGAAGCTGATTTGGGCAGGTAAAGCACAAGATTGTCACTGGCTAAAAGACAAAGTCTTCACCAAATGATAACCGATAGGTCTGGTTGTTTTTCAGGTTGTATTTCAACAAATGTGATCCATTACTTGTTGTCCAAATACATTTGTATTGGAACCTTTCAACAACAAGACAACTGCTTTACATGAGACATAAAAGGCATTGATTGTGGAGGGATATAGAGGAACATATCATAAAATAAGGAGAAATTGAAAAGACGTTTTTGACCTCCAGGTCATCAGTGCAGCATTGCTCATCAGGAACAGGACATGTTTCGGCCTGTGAGCTCCGTGTATTCGGCAAATGAGAAGATGTAACATGCCATGTGTTTAATTGGCTGCCTTAAAATCTTATGCTTTATCTTCAGTCAATATTAAATTAAGTCCTTTAATTGCTGTTTGACTGTGAAGCGTTTTATGTGCAGGTTCAGGTAATTTTGCCAACACAGATAAGACCAGTATTCTCCTTCCTCATCTGCAACCAGTGACCTTGATCTAGCACTCGATACAAAGTTCCCACTGGAATTTCCCCGAGGTTCTTTTTAACCAGTTAACTTCCAGGGTCTTGTTTCGGCTCAGAACAGGCTCAGAGAGTTGTAGCCTCCACACATCCTGTTCCATTTAAACAAGGGAAGAGTTAAAGGGATCAGGTCATCCTCCAGTTAACCTTTACCTGAGGCCAAAAGGGGCTTTGAATTGGTTATGGGATGAGAGGTTAAAACAGGGTCAGGCGTCTTCACAGCACCAACGTGACAGATTCCCAGGATGAGCATGAGGCTGAACCCTGCATTATTTTAACTAAGTGACTGCTGCACAGAGTTTTTTGATAAAAATTTCTTCACCTTACTTCCAATGTATTGACATTATTTATGCTGATGTGAAACTGAAACTCTAATTTTTAAAGGAAAGCTGATCACTTGGCTTCCTGAATGAACTAGACCCAGCTGGCTGTACAGAATGTATACATTCCTGTATGCTCTTGCTCTAAAGAACATCCACCCCCTTCCTCTTCTTTTCATTGCATTATTTGTTCTGAAGCAGTGCATTTGTTGCACACTACTGAAGCCTATCTCTCCCTTTGTCCCTGTATGTGTTTCTGCACGTCTGTCTGTATGTGAGTCACTCTTAAACACACTGCTGTCCTCTATCTATGTTCCTCTCTCTCTCTCTCTCTCTCTCTCTCTGTGTGTCTCTAGGTCTGGCTCTCTCTTCTTGGGTCTGTGCAGATTGAATTTGCTGGTTAGGATGCTTCTGGAATCTTGATCAGCTCTAATTTACATCTAGACAATGGTACGAGTTGAGAGGCAATTTCTCTCCTCCTCTTCTTCCTATGTGTTCCCCTCCTTGAACCTCCTATTCCTCCTTTTTGTCCTCCCTTTCGCTTCTGTGTCTTTGCCAACGGCCCCCATCCCTCCTCCTTTATTGTGTTTTTCGGAAGATGGGAACTAAAGGACAGGGAGGGAGTCACCTCAGCAGTAGACTAAACTGAATGCTTCTGGAGTTCATCTGGGCTTCTAGAGAACACCGCTCTCCTGATAATGAACTCTACACACTTGTCAGAGCACACACACACACACACAGACACACACACACACACAAAAACCCCTTATGTTAGCTTTAAGCAAGCTTTGAACAGCACAGTCAGCCTTATGTTGTACTGTGTGCCCTCAATATCTGAATGATATTGTGCATACATGACATGACACCGCACAGTACTGTCAATTAGCGTATGCTTCATTTGGCACCAGCTCTGGTGTCATTGTCAGTGATTGTAATTCAAATGCCGATCCCCTTTGACATAATACACCCTCACAAATAACAGGCCACACTGTGCAGAAGCATAAAGCATCTCCGATTTGACTAAGTGCTCTAAACTAAAACTGACTTGGCATAATAATTGCTGTTTAGACTAATTTTGTGTAAGCAGACAGCTAGGTGGAGAAGCCTGTCAGGCTGCACTTAGAGGGAAGACGAATCTATACTCCACGTCAGTTTAGTTTATGTCTTTAAATATGGTTTGTTAAAAAAAAAAATTCATGGTTGCTCTTTTTAGTATGAGGTGTAAGGGTTGAGATTTGAAATGTAGTTGTTATCTAGAAGTTGCTGAACTTGTAGCTGTCATTTTAAAGGCCACGCACCGTATTACTCTCTCTTCCAGCTGCATTTTTTATTCTTGGAGTTTACTTGAGTTGCTTTGCATTTTCAGTCTGTGTTTATATCACACTGGACTGTGGTGCAGCCCCTTTAGGTCCAACTCATTCCGAAACAAACATGTTAAGCTCCTCTCCTGAGCCAGAGCCAGGAGTTTAAAACAAAGCGTTTAGAAAGTGTTTTAGCTCACAGAAATTACTTGCACGTATTCTGACCTCAGTGTTTGAAAAAAAAAAATGCCCATGTTTAATATAAGAAACCACCATGGTAACAGTATATATGATTAAAAAACAAGGAGAGAAATATAAATCCACACAGCAGTGTATTTCACAGTCATAACATCCACTTTAGCATTTTTTGATTTGTTTACTATCTCACCAGGACATTGCTAAGGGCTAAATATGAGTTTTTCCTCCTGTGTACAGAGAATGGTTTTGAATGTGTTAGTTTGCCATAAGAGATGGAAGCAGCTTTAGTCTCTGCTCAGAGAGGAACCAGAGCCTAGAATCACTCGATCTGTTTCAATGGAGTGATAGAGCTTCTGCTGAACAATTGTGTGCAATATGTTGGACCAAGTCACAATCTTTCAGCTGGCAATCATCAGTCCTACAACCACCTGTTCACAACGTATTTGCAAATATGCACACATGCATACTAATTCACTGCAAAAAAGAGTAAGAGTATTTGAGATAGATTATTTTTTTTGCACAGGTGATTTGAGGGAAGTAAAGGAAGCTTTGACACAAAGGATGCCTTGCAGCTTCTAAAAGCCCAAGCTGTACATGATGTATCATGTGGTGCATGGTGTCAGTGGAAAACTAGCACAGCGCATCTAGGTTATCTACCATGAGCTCTTTGATAGTTTGTTACCTCGGGATTGATCGTTCGGTTCCCCATCTCTGAGGCACTGGGTTCGGTGGTCATGTTGATCTCTGTCACTATCTCTATATAACTCTTCATTCTCGCTTAAGACAGCTTAACAGAGTTGTGCAGTTTGCAAGTTAATTATTTCATTGTGTGAATTCTCAAGGATGCATACTACTGATTTTAGCAAAGTTCCAAATGTTATGAGCATCGACACTCATAACATGATCGAGGGGTGTTTCTCTTCTTTACTTTTTAAGTTTTCATGTTCAAGGTTCAAGGTTCTTTATTCGTCACATGCATAGTTATACAGGTATAACACACAGTGAAATGTAACCTGACACGCTCCTCGACTTGTGCAAAAAGGGGGGGGGACATTATGTATTATATAGTTGTGCTTTGTGTAGCAATCAAAAAGACAAAAATAGGACATAAATTAACCATCCCACCCAAAACCCACCCAAACAAACAAGAAGCACCTGGGCAGTGGCCGATCATTGATAGCTGATAAGCTCATCTGCTCACTCGGCCTATGAAGTTAGCTGCCGAGAGTCTAAACAATTTCCAAACTGTTACCTGTGTACTCGTTAAATACAAATTAAAGTTACAAATGACTTCTGCTGTCACATAATATATAGAACAAAGAAAGTAGCTTTTTTTCATTGAGTAATAAGAAAGGAGTGATTGATTACATTTTTCAGGACTGTGCTGAATGGTAAGATTAACTATAGGTGTTATGCACAGCTTTTGGGCCTGTTGAAACTGATACAATGCTCAGGAGTCACTTAGCAAATTGCAGCTGAATTCCAAAATAAATGTCCTATGAAGGACTGACCAGTATATTACCATTCAAACCACTAAGAAAACAGATTTGGTTTGGTATTTGCTTTATTTGGCTACAGAATGAGACTTTTCAGCTGCTCATTTTAAAATATTTCGTCCCCAAGATAGAAAGTGATCCATTAAAATTGTTGCGTCCGCCTTACTAATGAACTCCAACAGTTGTTCTACATACTTCCCTGGTGTAGTTTTGCCTTGGGAGACTCGGGATCATACTGATTGCACCTGAATTAACAAATGAAGCAAAGGCAGTGATCATTTTACTTGAATGATCATTATTATTTTGAAAGCAGGGTATATTCCAAATCCTTGTTGCCTTCACCTGATCCTCCTCACTGTGACATTTATAAAAGAACTGATGCATAACCGGTCTTATCCCCCCAGTTGAAAATCACAACAAACAGGAAGGGTGGACATAAAATCATGGGGGGCCCTGTCTGTCTGCCAAGATATGTTCCTCCAAAGTTTCAAAGTTGGTGGATTACCTGCAGTCAGTCATGGCTGCAGTGTTTTGGATTCGCTCGCTTTAGCTCTGCCATCAGTCCTTTGAAGAAGCCGAAATGAGATCCCCCTCCATGCAAATCACTCGGCTGGTTTGAGATGAAGCGCCGACAGTCCTGATAAAGGGCGACGCTCCATCACCTACACTCTCAGAAAACCGATAGCTTATGAAGTTTATTAAAAAAGTCCCTTTCCCAAGAGCATCCCCTTTCCCCCCATTTTTAGCTTTAATAGTAGAGATTTTTTTGAGTGTGATGATGCTGAAAGTTTGGTGTGATGCATCATCCTAGTTTTTTGTGTCTCACTGTGAATTTCTTTACATTGTGTGTCCATTTACATTTTTTTGTGTATTTGCATACGTGAATGGACGGAGGGGAGTGGCAGCTTTTTTCTCGATATGCAGAATATGAAACCTACTGAGTGCAAACTTTTTAATTTCATTCCTCTCCGCTGCCAGTCTGCCAAATTAAGAGGGATTGAAATGTGTTTTTTTTTTTTTCATCAACAGCAGACTTTAAGACCAAACTGTTATCAGCTTATTCATTTACTGAGCACTGAAAGGGAGTTTGAGCTCAGCTAGTTAGGGGAGGAATGGGAACTTAATGATTGTGTGTGCACGTATGGTGTTAAGCAAGACCAGAGGAATACACGCTCAGCATTGGAGCAGATTGTAAATGATCACCCTCGGGCTACCACCACAGCTTCTCCTCTTTAGATCTGTGTTGACAAAGGCTCGGAGGCCAGCTTTTGGTAGGGTGTGGAGGCTTGGGGGGGGGTAGCCTTTGTTGTTGACTTCTTGTCTTTTTGAACCCTCTCCTCCCAACCACCTGTCTTCCATCATGTCTGATTATCAAAGCTCTAAAGCTGAACAGAGTGCATGCTTCAGACTTTGAATATCATATTTGCCATTCTCCCCTTGGTGATAATGGGGAACAAAAAAAAGCTTTTTGGTGGGAGGAGTTTGGTGAAATAGATTGAATCATTGTCATATACCATCTTAGGGCCACAAACTCAAGTTCACAGAACGAGGAATTGTTGGAAGCAGAAGGGATTAAGGAGAAGGGTCCATGGTGGCTCTAAAGAATCAGGGTATTGTTGCAGCCTGCTCATCAAAGCGTAAAGAGTTTTGAAAGAACGAAGGGGGCTTTTATGGAGATACACTGCTGACCTCCCGCTCTATCGCACGCACACAGAGAAAT